>JAGXEW010000063.1:353638-378722 GCA_030684275.1 Acipenser oxyrinchus oxyrinchus
GACTGTGGCAATGTGCCCCGCCCTGTGTGCATGTGTGTGTTATATGTTGCATGTTGCATGTGTTAATGTTGGTGTATAGCGATTGGTACACGGGATATAAAGCGGGTCTGTGTTTCACGTGTGTTTAAAAATGTATAATTGTAGTTAGGCACGAGGTTGCACTTAATTCATTCCGTGCTGGGATTCAAGTAAATAATTAATTAGTAATTGAATCCCAGCACAACAGTATATATAGATGCACGATTCACTCACTTTCGGGGTTTGGGTGTTCGGTGAGTGGAGAGCAGGTGTGGAGAAAGAGTAAAATAAAGTAACTTGATAGTTGTTTCACTCACCGTGTTTGTGTGTCTGTCCGTGTCCGTTTGTCTCTATAGTCTGTTTTGTTTATCTGTTTTATTTTGGCCTAAAGTGCCGTGTCCTGTGTTTTTGTGTTTAAACCTTTTATTTTCTGTTCTGTTAATTATTAAATGCTGGCCTGATCAGCAGCTCAGCTTCCTAAACCCCAAATCTCTGTCTGCTGTGTATTACTTCCTGTTTCTGGTCTGGCGTCACCCACTGTCGGCCGTCTTTGTGACTGCGTGGTGTCATCGAGGGATTACCAGCGCCTCCTAGGCGCAGACCAGAGCAGGAACCGCAATTTGTTGTTTAAAAGAAAAAAAAAAAAACCAACAAAAACAACAACAACAACAAAAAAAAAAAAAAAAATATATATAAGGGAATGGAAGACTGGAGAGATGGCTGCCAGGATCTGGAGGTCCTCCTCGGTGGTCTAGAGGGACCAAGGCTGGTGCCTTGCCTGTGGGGAGTTCGGGCACCCGGTGGTGCGCTGCCCTACCAAGAGGAGAGGAGGAGCAGGCCCAGGAGAGGAAAGGTGAGGAGGAGGCAGAGAAGGGGAAAGGGAAGAGGAAGGCAGAGCCTCCACCGCCCAAGTCTCCACCAGCAGAGGAAGAATGCCTGCTGGTTTTGTCTCCAGAGCCCAGGAGGGAGGAAACAGAGCCTTTCCCGTCCTCTGAGGAGATGTTAGACTGGGTGTCGGACCCGGAGTGGAGCGGGGAGGACCTCCCACTGGTTGTTGACCTGCTGTGGGCCAGAGATGGGGAGCGTTGGGGCGCTGGGAACAACATTTCTACCCAGTGCCCTTCGTGAACCCGGCAGCCGTGGTGATTAACTACTTGGCTGCCGATATGGGACTGCCCCAGCAGGTTGCATTCCAAGTGGGAGGAGCCACACCTACCTGCCTCCTCAATGGGCTGAAGGGAGGCGACATGCAGCTCCCATCTCCACCAGCAGAGGAAGAAGGTTTGCTGGTTTAGCCTCGGAGGAGAGGAGCCCGGCGTCCACAGCCCAGCGGGAGGAGCCCGAGCGTCCCTACGCCTGAGTGGGAGGAGCCCGAGCGTCCCTACGCCTGAGTGGGAGGAGCCCGAGCGTCCTACGCCTGAGTGGGAGGAGCCCGAACGTCCTACGCCTGAGTGGGAGGAGCCCGAGCGTCCTACGCCTGAGTGGGAGGAGCCCGAGCGTCCCTACGCCTGAGTGGGAGGAGCCCGAGCGTCCCTAGCCTGAGTGGGAGGAGCGAACGTCCACAGCCCAAGGGGAGTCGGTGCGTCCACAGCCCAAAAGGGAGGAGTGGTGCGTCCACAGCCCAAAAGGGAGGAGTGGTCGTCCACAGCCCAAAGGGAGGAGTGGGCGTCCACAGCCCAAAGAGAGGAAGTCGGGGCTTCCACAGCCCTAGGACCCAAGCTGCCAGCAGAGGAGAATGCCTGCTGGTTCCACCTCCACCAGCAGAGGAAGAATGCCTGCTGTCCCCATGTCCACCAGCAGAGGGAAAATGCCTGCTGTCCCCATCTCCACCAGCAGAGGAAGAATGCCTGCTGGTTTCCCCTTCAGAGGCAGAGCTGCACCAGTCCCCTGCAAGAGAGGCAGAGCTGCACCAGTCCCCTGCAAGAGAGGCAGGAGACTACAGCTGCTCCCACCTCCATCGCCAGGGGAGACTACAGCTGCTCCCACCTTCCGTCGCCAGGAGACTACTCGCTGCTCCCACCTCCACCGCCAGGAGCAGAGCAGCAGGAGCTGTCTCTGTCTCCATCACCATCAGGGGAGAGGAGCAGGAGCTGCCTCTCCCTTCACCAGAAGGACCAGGACTAGATGCTGGCGGTCCTCAGCAGCCCTTGCATAGGCTGCTGAGGGAAGCTGAGGAAGAACCGCCCGGCCGCAGAGGCCGAGAAGGGCCAACACCCGCACCCCAGCTTGTCCTGACTGCCTGCCTCGCTTAGCCCAAGGATGCCTGCCTCGCTTAGCCCAAGGATGCCTGCCTGCGCTTAGCCCAAGGATGCTTGCCTTGCATCGCCTGGGGTTGCCAGCCGCTCCGCATCGCCTGGGGTTGCCAGCCGCTCCGCATCGCCTGGGGTTGCCAGCCGCTCCGCATCGCCTGGGGCTGCCTGTTGCTCCACATCGCAGCAGGAAGTACTGTGGCGGAACCCCACCAAGGAGCTGCCAGCCACGAAGAAGGTGGGGAGGTCAGGAGACCTGCTCCCACTGCAGCAGTTTCGCTGCCGGAGATCGTGGGGGAGGTCAGGAGACCTGCTCCCACTGCAGCAGTTTAGCTGCCGGAGATCGTGGGGAGGTCAGGAGACCTCGCCCACTGCAGCAGTTTCGCTGCCGGAGATCGTGGGGAGGTCAGGAGACCTGCGCCCACTGCAGCAGTTTAAGCTGCGGAGATCGTGGGGGAGGTCAGGAGACCTGCTCCCACTGCAGCAGTTTAGCTGCCGGAGATCGTCGGGAGGTCAGGAGACCTGCTCCCACTGCAGCAGTTTAGCTGCGGAGATCGTGGGGAGGTCAGGAGACCTCGCCCACTGCAGCACTTTGCTGCGGAAGTACTGTGGCTGGAGCCCCGCAGAGCTGCCAGCTTTGAAGAAGGGGAGGAGGTCCGGAGACCACCAACCCCAGCAGCAGTTCGCTGCGGAGAAGGGGAGGTCCGGAGACCACCCAAGCAGCCTTTCGCTGCCAGGACTGCCCGGCTGAAGGAGTCAGTCTGGGAGCTGTCAGCACGTCTGCTGACAGCATGGCCAGTAGCAGCCTGGCTACTGGCAACATTGCCAGCCATGGGCC
The DNA here is from genome assembly GCA_030684275.1 of Acipenser oxyrinchus oxyrinchus. Taxonomy (NCBI): domain Eukaryota; kingdom Metazoa; phylum Chordata; class Actinopteri; order Acipenseriformes; family Acipenseridae; genus Acipenser; species Acipenser oxyrinchus. Next base: position 356,744 of record JAGXEW010000063.1, read on the forward strand.
CACTGAAGCCTCCCTTCCCAGCCCGAGACTTTGTCCTGGACTGCTGGGTTTTAAGGGGAGGTGGCCGTTGAGGCCATGTGTGCTGCGCACAAGGGGGTATATGTGGCAATGTGCCCCGCCCTGTGTGCATGTGTGTGTTATATGTTGCATGTTGCATGTGTTAATGTTGGTGTATAGCGATTGGTACACGGGATATAAGCGGGTCTGTGTTTCCGCGTGTGTTTAAAATGTATAATTGTAGTTAGGCACGAGGTTGCACTTAATTCATTCACGTGCTGGGATTCAAGTAAATAATTAATTAGTAATTGAATCCCAGCACAACAATATATAGATGCACGATTCACTCACTTTCGGGGTTTGGGTGTTGGGTGAGTGGAGAAGCGGGTGTGGAGAAGAGTAAAATAAAGTAACTTGATAGTTGTTTCACTCACCGTGTTTGTGTGTCTGTCCGTGTCCGTTTGTCTCTATAGTCTGTTTTGTTTATCTGTTTTATTTTGGCCTAAAGTGCGTGTCCTGTGTTTTGTGTTTAAACCTTTTATTTTCTGTTCTGTTAATTATTAAATGCTGGCAGCGATCAGGCTCAGCTTCCTAAAACAAATCTCTGTCTGCTGTGTATTACTTCCTGTTTCTGGTCTGACGTCACCCACTGTCGGCCGTCTTTGTGACATGACACATTTCTATCTGGACCGTGGATCCTGTGGAAACCGCATTGCGGACACAGAAAGAAATACAACGAATATCATATAATAATAATAATAATAATAATAATAATAATAATAATAATAATAATAATAATAATAATAATAAAATGGTTAGTATTTTTTTTAAACACACAGCGATCATTTTAGCACTTTGGATCATACCCTTATTTTCTCTGTGGTGTGTTATTAAATGAAATTATCACTCCAGTGTGTTTCAATAGGATTTAATGGACTGGAATGATGACAATAAGGAAAATGACATACCAAATTATATACCCATACTGAAACCATAACCTTTTTAAATCTCGTTTCATTCATTGCAATATGAGCCATGTATATGTGCTCTCGTGGGACATTGCTGCAAGAGCAGGTGTTGTTTTACAATAAGTCTTAATTGTACAACAAGAGTTGAGATATCTAGCATCGAATAACCTCTATCTTGTATTCATTCAAATGCAATGACAAAATGACCAGGCACAGAGTTACCATATAACTCTGTGTACACTAGGACAGTTTGGGACAGTTCAGGCTTTTCAAATCACGTTGTAATTTATTCTTATGCATTAATCTCTTTCACACTAAAAATAACAGAAACCCCATAAAAACATTTAAAGAGATGCTATTCTCTTTAAACTGTTCATCTATCACACTGTGCTTTACTATGAATAAAAGCAGCTTGTTTTCATATTCTGGTGAGTAGCCTTTTAATGAGTCCACTACCTCACAGGAGGGTTCTTTCTTTCTTTCTTTCTTTCTTTCTTTCTTTCTTTCTTTCTTTCTTTCTTTCTTTCTTTCTTTGTTTATTTATGTTTCTCAGATGTAAATCATCATAAATGGTGAAATCATAAATGGACCTGTGGTATATTTGTAAAGGCAAGATGATATTATCACATTGCCAACCAGAAACATTTCCATAGTCATCTTTTAAAAGCGAATACCCATTTCAATTCAGACCGGTGAGCAGAAATGTGGCATGTCCCAATGTTGATTGACTCGAGTTGCATGTCAGGAGCTCCATACTGTAGATATGCGCTTAGAGCTTTTCCACAGTTCAGTAACTGTACTGATTGTAAGCAGTCCTCCTGAAGTGGGAGAGACACTGTACCTTGTATATGCATTGCATTTCAGGGGAGGATGAGAGCCAGTCATGTCTTTGGACCCTACGGATCTGCAGACCCATGCACTTCATCAGTGTTATCCAGAACATTCTGAGGGACAGCATATTTGTACTACATGTATGTTGATAACTAGCGAACAGCAAGACATGCAGGTCCTCTCATCACTTAGCCTGAGGCTGTTCATCACAAAACCAATTTCCTATATTATTAAAATCCATCTGCAGTTTGTTTTGTACAACAGTGGCAGGGGTGGATGGTATACAAATCTAATTTTTTATATATATATATATATATATATAGAGAGAGAGAGAGAGAGAGAGAGAGAGAGAGAGAGAGAGAGTAGCTGATCATTTATGAAACGCCACAATGAAGTACTTTTTGTTGGGATCCAAAGGCAGCTGGCTTTTTTAAAGGCAAAAACAATCTTGCTAGACTTTGCTGCTCCTTGCTGGTCAAAAAAACCTGGTGCTTTATGATTTAGGCCCAGCTTGTCTTGCTGTCAGGATATTACAGTTTACCAAATTAAGGGTTTGAGACATCTGAAGCCTTCACTGAGAGCCCTCTTTTCGAGATATAGGCCCTCTTTTCGAGATATAGGTTACAGCTGCAGTGCTATGAGCTATGCTGCGATGGAAGTAAAAAATACTGAGCGGTTTCAAATTGTCCCGGTGAACATGGAGCCACACGGTCACCCCACTAAACTGCGTAGACTGAGGTTGCTGTAAATTAAGCAGCAAGATCTGAATGTGGAGCATCATCATTCTCATATAGACCTCCTGCAATTGAGCATGTTCAGTGTCCCGGAATGCGTGCTAATTATTAACCCACCAATGGTAAAGGCGTCTTTGATACTCTAAACTGCTGTATTAGTTCTAGCTGTTTCAGTGGTTGATGCGTGAGGCGTTTTTTAATTGTTTTCAATAAGTTAATTAGTTATATTGTACACGTGTGTGGAAGAAATCATTAAATATCACTTTGAATCCCTATATTTGACTGCATTTGAATCCACAGTGGTGATGGGTTAAAGTCGTTTCTTTAAAGCACGGAGCTACTGGTCCAGAATGTCTTTAATTACAGAGTAATTGGGTTTTGTTGGCTAAAAAATAGAATTAATTTGATGCACACTAAGGCATGTTTAATCACATTAACAATACCGTGCCTGCTTTTGAATGATTGGAATCTTAATTTAAATAACATGTCACTGCCATTAGCCAGAAATAAAGATATGCATGCCTAGTTTTGTTTCACTTTGTTGCTTTTCTTTATGCTTGTGCAAAATTGAGAGATGTGATGCACCGTACCTGTATTTCAGATAAGACCAAAGATGTCTGTGGATAGGGAATGTTTAATTAACCTTTGTTGTATTGCAGACCACTTTTCTTAAAACCAAAGATTAACTGCAAAAAAAAAACATTGACCTTTAATTACTGTGTATTTACATAGTAGTTACTTAGTAGTATACCTACACATAATTATAAAGTTATTGTGCATACTTCCGCTTGTTGGGGGTAGCAAACCTGAGATGTTTCTCTCGTTTTTGTTGTTGTTTTGTTTCGCTTTTTTAATTTGATGAGGGTTTTTGTGCAACTAGGGCTCAGACCAGTTTACCAGTTTTACTAGTCTCCATGTCGTGGTTAGGTATTTAACTAAGTCAAGGCGTGAAGTGCCACGTGTCGAAACTGTCCGTTTGTCCACATTGGGATTTAATTGCTTATATTTAAAGCATTTTCTAGAGCTTGGTGGAAAGAATCATTAAAATTTGCATTATGAAAGCTGTTTGCATAATTAAGTGACAGTCGCTGCCACCTCACATTTCTCTAGTTATTGGGAGGTTGCATGTAATTGTTAATGAGAAGTCGTTTGCCCCCTACCCCCACCCCCTCCTTATTTAGGAGCATTTATGCAACATAATTCTCCTTCAGGGTTTTAATACGGAAATAGTAAAGAGCAACAGAGCTAGTATTTATTGCAGAAATAGACACATTGCAGTGCCAATTATTTCCTGACCCTCCATTTCAGGGCTATTCTGGGAAACAGGAGCTATGGTTACAGAAGGATGCAATAGTTGTGGAGGTGATCTACAGTATAGTGTGATAGTTATACCCATTTTCCCATGCAACTGTCTACCAAAATATTGACACCATGAGGGGATCTGACCTCTTAAGACACCTGGACCTTCCCGACTGATCCGGAACACTGCTACTTGTTTTGAATTAATTTATTTATCTATTTGGTAACACTTTATATTAAGGTGATACTTATTAATGTTTCATAAATGTTTCATAAATATAGAATATATGCTTAATAACTATGTTATAGAATGTTAATAAAGCAGTTTATAACCATGCGATAGCCATCGACGGAATCACTGTTTTATAAAGGGGACAGTTTTTAGCCACCTATTGTACTTTGGGATGTTTAAATGTAATACCGTCTTGATCAGCTAACATAAACCTTAATAATAAGATTTAAACTGAGATTTGGAATGAATGCTGCTATCCCTTGGGAGAGAGTTCCTATCACTAGTGGCTGGAGTAATGCAATCGGGTGCCTTGTGTACTATAGACCAGAAGCCAGTTTATCCCAAGTGATAGCTTTTTCTTTCTAACTGCAGAGCTACAGTACTCAAGCCATATGGTCTTAAAGAAAAGTTTAACTTGACGTATGTTCGAGCCGCAGGTGCAGACACAAGCGATACTTCATGCACAGCCATTGTAAGTTGCAGAGCCGTGTTTAACACTAATCAGCTAGACCAACAGAATGAAAACAAATTTCCGGAATGAAAATCCATTGACAATCATTTCCTCCTTCCAGCTGGGCGACACGTTGTCCTCTGTTTGAGCACCGAAGCAAAAAATTCAATCACCGGCTGATGAAAAACACAAAGATCCCCAACCCCTGGAGCAGACCTTTCTTTTATTATTCTCCTTAATTGAATTCAAAGCTGCAGCCAGGGCCCCCTTCTTGAACTCAACATGTTATTATTAAATAAACACTCAAGATATTTTATTAAAGAGGACAACATGAATAAAGGACAAGCTTGACAGGGAGGGAGAAGCCAGTCGTCTCCAAAGACATGGGGTCCAATCCTGAAAGCAGCCTCATCCAAAACTCACAGGGCTTGGGGTTTATTTCGCATTAGTAAGAAGCACAATAGTCCACGGAGTCCATCGAGTTTCTGCACAGAAAGGCATCAGATACCTGAAGGTGGTTGCACAAAGATCCAGGTTAACCAATAAGGGGTCTAGCAAAAAATACTGTAGCTTGCATCTTTAGATTTATGACAGTGTTTGTTTGGTTTAATAACGCTGGCACCTAGGCTCAGTGCCTTTCAGTTTAGTTTTGAAATAATCTGCAATTACACTTGAAGCCTCTATGTGCTTGTTGACTGAAATGTGTCCTACCTGTTAAAGAGGATTGAGTCAAGTAAGTGGCTGTGCTCTAAAAAATATATGAATGATTGTGACAGGGCGAGGTGCCCTGTACATTTTGTTTATTTATTTTTAGATCGGGGTCTCCCCTCCGCCCTATGTAGTATGTTTTGTATTTGTTATTTGTTTGTTTATTTTTTAGGTCGGCGAAGCACTGTATGTTATTTTGTATTAGGACGGCGTAGCCGATTGTTTTGTTTAGCGTGGATGGGTAGCCCCATAAACCCGTGCAGATTGTGGCCGAGGGGTAATAGGATGATTACCAATTAGTTAAACCCCTCGGCCATGATATAAAAAGCCTGCAGCTCTCGGCACTCGAGGTTGGGTGTTAGAGAGGAGAGAGTGAGCAGAGAGACGGCGATTTAAAAGAAAAATGAAACTTAATTAACATAGGAACAGTGAAGGCAATCTGCCCAGCCTGACCTGTGTTGGATTATTATTTATTTCTGTGTTCGAGATTTGTTTGTGTTTGAACTATTTATTTTGCTCTGTGAGCACGTGTTCTTTTTGTTTAAACTTTTGGTTTATTTTTGTGTTGTGCTGAATAAAAACGGCACAGCCTATACCTGCAGCACTTCCCTGGTGTCAGTTTTCCTTCCTGCTCCTGCCTGACGTCAGACCAGTCAGTCAGCCTGTCACAATGATACACAGCCCTGTCTCTGGAAAGCAAGGAATGTGTTCTGCTTAAACGTTTTTAACTGAATGAATGAATGCATGCATGCATACACACATGCATACATACATACATACATGCATACAGACATACATTTTCTAGACCAAGAACAAGAGCTCCATCCAATGAGCAAACACATATTTTTTACTGCTTTGCTGCCTGTCTCCATGCCTGGTGGAACCACATAATTGAGGGTTTAAGCTAGCATCTAATTGCATGTTTACATCAAGTGAACCAGTACTGTATGTAGCAATTACCAGTGGTATGAGAGCAAACACCAGGTTACCAATATTGCTTCTGCACCCCTGTTTCTAATCCCTTGTCATGCATGGCACCGGGGGGATGTAATTCAGGTGACTATAGTAATGCATGACTACTCAAGACATTATTACTATATATATATTTTTTTTTTTTGCCCTCTGATTGCTCAAACCCTCTGCCACCAGCAGTGTTCCAATTGTTAAAGCGCCGCCCCCCATTATGATGTCACTCTTGCATTTCAAAATTCCTTCTGATACAAACCAATGCTGTTTCCCCCAATATACTGTTCTGCCACCCTCAGTGGCTAGCACAGGCAGTTTTCATATTTATTTGTTATTGTATTGTGTCTCGTTATATTATCCCCCTTGCTTATAGTGTCAGTTTGGCCTCTGTCCTGTGCATAGTGGTATAACAAGGCAGTGGTATAACAACTTGTATATGCATGTTGTTAAACTAAATGTCATTATCAATAACAATTATGAATATATTATTATAAAAATCGGTGCCCTTTGCTCATGTGTCATGACGATAAGGATGACCAAGTTGTTTTGGGGTCTGGCAGTTGAAAGTTATGACAATGAGCACTTTATGGCAGTGACTATTGAGAGGAGTGGTAGATTCTGGTGAGGAAAGTCTGCAGGGCTTGTTTGATTGGCTGACATCCATATTAGTAAATGTGAGCTGCATAAAACTACAAACATAACAAGCAATAGCTAAACTCAGATAAACACTTGAATGTTTACAACTTTAATTAAAAATGAAAATACAACAGGCAAAAAAACAGCATAGAGAGAATAGACTTTAGAAAGTCAGTTAGTAGAGGATTCAATTTCATTTCAATTCAGCAGTTTCAGAAAACACAGGCCGAGTTGCACAAAATACATTTTCTTTGTTGTTGTTTTTGTAGCTCCAAAGCTGACTACATATCCTTGAGTCAGCACGGCATTGAAGGCACACGCACACGTGAGTTTAAATGCATAAATATACGATAAAGTACCTACAGATGAATAGCTCCACTGTAAAGCAAGACAACTTTCACTGACTAATGAATTCCTCTACAGTACCTACAGTTCCCCTGGATGAGCTGGCTTCAATGGGCAATCCTCACTGAGGTGTGAACTACACAAAGTGCACAACAATGTCAAATGTGGCCTTGTTCTTTTTCTTGCTTACCCTGTGAACTTTTTTTAAATCTTTAAAAGCATAGTGTTTCAGACTCTTCAATGTTTTTCTTTTTTTTTTTTTAAGCAAATATTGAATTAAAGGATATTAGACCCATCCCAGTTATTATATGCTTTTTTTAAAAAAAATTTTAAATACGTTAATTTTTTTCTGTTCAATTTACATTATTTAATCAATCGATCCATTAAGACAATCTTGTATTTGCTATGGTGAGGGAATGTGCATTTCTGTTATTATTATTATTATTATTATTATTATTATTATTATTATTATTATTATTATTATGATTAGTAGTAGTAGTAGTAGTAGTAGTAGTATTGATAGTAGTCATTGTAGTTGTAGTAGTAGTAGGGGTAGTAGTTTTAGAATAAGCATTAGTATTGTATCTTAGTATAGTATGTTTTTCAGGTATTGTATCAGCTATGGGATAAGTAGTTCTTTAACAAGAAATCCTATTTGCTCTCCTTCCATTTTTAGTGATGAGGTCTAATACTATGCTACCAGAGATAACAGACCAATTTTCATCCATTTCTATTAGGGTTTGAAATCATAATGCCTGTTAACAAGGGTTGGGGTTAATTGGCCGCATTAGAAGTGAAATTTGAGGCAATTTTGGACAGTCAGCAATAAATGATTGGTTTTGTTTAAATATTCTACTGATGCAATTTAATGGACAGGCATGAAAATGTCAGGAGCAGAGTTTTAAAACTGATGAAGATTCCTTCATCAGAAATCTCATCACTTCAAAGCCCTTAAGGTATACAACAGATTCTCAAGATGTTCAGACCAAGACAACAGCTTCAAAAAAGGGTTCTATTAAAAAAAATACATAATGCATTGGAAGAAGTAATAAGAGTACACCCACGAAAAGCAATCAGTTCAAATAACAGGATCCGGGAGCTCCAGCACACATTATTATTTTGATTATGACAGTTACATGCCTAATACAGCTTTTGAAATTCAGTTTTTTTTAGGGCTGTGGTGCTCCTGGTGGAACTGTGAAGTTTATTCCAGAAAACAAAAGGCATTACCTTTATTCTGAAAGGCAAACAGCCATCAGATACTAAATGTAAGTTTGGAACAAAGTTGATCATAATGTTTTCAAGTTACTTGATCATTAAATATCACTCTGAATTCAATATATCATCAAACACAGCACAGGGCATCCAAGTGGGGCATTTTAATATAAATATTATTATTATTATTTATTTCTTAGCGGACACCCTTATCCAGGGCGACTTACAATCGTTACAAGATATCACATTATTTTTTACATACAATTATCCATTTATACAGTTGGGTTTTTACCGGAGCAATCTTGGTAAAGTACCTTGCTCAAGGGTACAACAGCTGTGTCCCCCACCTGGGATTGAACCCACGACCCTCCGGTCAAGAGTCCAAAGCCCTAACCACTACTCCACACTGCTGACCTAAAAATATGACCACAGTTTTATTTGACTCCTTACTAGACTACTCTATGGGGCAATCAATAAGCCCTTCTTTAAATGTTGGTGTCCTCCCAGGGGAAGGAACTATTTCTGTTTAAGGTTGATTGAGAGTATAAAGTCAAAACGGTCTCTTTTCTAGAGGGCAATCCAGGCGTTTCAGAAGCAATGGCCAGCATTTAACTTGCATGTAACTTACACTCAAAGGGATAAAGGCGATTTAGTCAACTTATAAAACTTATTGAACACCCTTTGAAACTTTTTAGTGATGTGAGGGAAACTGGCTCGACCTAATGCATCTGCATTCTTTAACTCACAAGAACACCTTCCTGCCACCTTAGTTAATGTTTTACACCTTTGAAAACGCTCTGCAAATAAGAAACATTGCTTGAATGAGTTTAACAGTTGTTTAGCTTATGCATGCATGAAAATTAAAAAAAGAAGACGGGCAGGGATACATTGACAGAGATCCAGCAGTAATCAGGCTCCATATATCTGTACTGCTTGTCCCCATAAACCCTTTCTTTGGAATTCAAATTCACTCATCAAGGCTAAATGTTAATTAGTTTAATTTGTAAACTGTCTCTCATCTAGACATAAATGTTTATGAGGATGAATGCAAACATGACTTTGTGTCTTTTATACAGTAATTTCCAAAGAGAGCCCCCGCTGTGAATTCAGATTTTAGGAAGTGAGAACGGGGACCTAGATTAGATCCCAGCTTCATCAAAAGCATCGGGACAGGAGGTCCTAGCTTTCTGGTTAAGATTCAGAACTCAGAGTCCCACTGAGGACAACTGTATTAGGAGGGCTCTGTCTACTGCTGTGCCCATGACTGCAATGTGAGCCAGTGAGCATGTAGGGATCGGGGCATGTCTTTTACATCCTGAGCCTTAACAGGATTTTACAGCTAGCGGCCAACGATTTTCTTTCCAGCAGGATGTATAGGACTAAGTGGCTAAACCAAGTCAGATAAGCTTACCCTATGGGTAGGAAACCATGAAAAAGTGTTTGTTGGTCCAGTGAGGATTACGTGTGCCTCATTTCCTCACATCTTCCTCGGCCGATGTAGCTAGCAACACACAAGAATAGTGCAAGCTCCACTGCGCACTCACTCACAGTGTATGTGCACTGTAATTATCAGGGTATAACATGCACCAAGTGTATAACCCGCAGACCACGAAATACATGAATGACTAACTTTATGTTATAGCGCCAGTATAGCATGCACCTCTTGTATGTATGTGCCTTACTGTATAATGCACCTTTCTTTAAGCTATTTCAAGTTTTATTGGTTGGATTTAGTTGTTTGAACAGCCACAATACATTCTAACTACACCACACACAAAGGTAACCAAGACCAATCGCCGTACATATTTTTGCTGTTCATCTATCTAGAACAGATTTTTGTTTTGCCTAGCTGGCAGCTGCTTGTTCAGGATGTATGGGTAGCGATAGTGGTGTGATGGGCACACAGTGCTTCTGAGGTTAGACACCACGTGGGTGGTCACATAGCCCAGTCTCAGCTCTGACCTTAGGGAGAGTAGATAACCTTTATCCGAAAAGGTTACAATATTGAATTGTTTTCTTGGTGCTGCGGGCACAAAATAAAAATAGAATGACAATAATTTTGAAAACAGAGATGTGTCAAACTCTAAAGATTGCACCAATTGACCAAACTAAAACACAGGAAGTTACAGGCAGAAAATAGCCCTACATATCGACACAAGCTGTATGTCGGACATGTAATATCTAATGTTTAGTGCAGGCTATTTGCTGTGGTTTATCGTGATATACCACGCATGCTGACAAACAGGTGAAATCCTTATAAAATAAAAACCTGGGCTATACTTGGATGCATTTGTTCCTTTGGCATCATATATTTCATATATATATCATATATGTTTTTTCATGCTGAGACAAAAATATCACCCTAAGTCCGAAGATGTGGTTTTCTCAGTACAGTATACCTTTAATAAGTGTTCAGTGGCTACCTCAGATCAAGTTGAGTGTATTTCTTGTGCACTCCTTGCTTTGTTAGGCTCGCAAGTGAAGTGAGTCAGGTCTGTGATATAAAGAGTGCAGGAAGGGTACACTCTCAATTTGATTAGAGGCGGCCACAAACACTTAGAACATAAGTCAGTAAATCTAACTAAAAATACAGGCGAAAACTTGATAGAAACGCACAGAATCTTTTTATATATGGTTTAAACATTTAGAATGTTTTGCTATTGACATTCTAAGTGTGAGATCTAGACTCTCAGTGAAATTCTAAGTGTGGTTGCTGCTAATAGGTTCCAGTGGGGGTCGTGCCTTATCATGTAGATTAAAGCATTGAGAATAAATAACATGTGTAGAGAGGCCTCAGACTTACTGACTACAGAGCAGAGAGAGAATACAGGGCTCCCACACCCCATGGTGTCACTCTCTAGACAGATCTGAGGGAAGGGTTTGAATAGGTGATCATCTGGCAGAGGTTTACCAGCAATCCGGCTCCCTTTGTGCAAGCTCAGATCTTTAAACTTTTAGGGAATTTGATTGACAACCTATGATTTATTTGATTACATGCATGACAAATTACAGTTATTAAAAATGATGAGGACAGATGTTTGATCAAACGTAAACATTTCCTACCTGCTGAAACCGACAATTAATAAAAAATCATCTATGCAACATTAGCTTTGGAGCTGTGGCTGCACAGTTAAGAGAGTAAACCTAGCTGCAGACACTGTACTTGTGTGATGAATCCGATTGCTTCTTTTTAGTCTCTTGTGCAACGCAGATCACTTCACATAAGAACCATCTAGTTAAATACTACTTCGAGAAGGTTGTGCCTTAGTTAGGGAATGGCAAAGCGTAGTAAAAAAAAGCCCCAGTGAAATCAGGTATGATAGAAACATGGATAAATACCTAGTATAAGCATGAACTGCAAATTTCTCTCTAAAGTCTGACAGTCCCAGAAGTTCTGGAATTGGAAGCTGGATTGGCTCACCCTCCAAATCAAAATTATAGATAAGACTTTACCTTGAGGGTATCTAACCAATCTGCGATTACACTGTACAGGTAAACCTTTGTGGCTGCATAGTAGATATATATATATTGTGTATAGAGAACAATTGCATGCAGGGCTGATAAATCTGTAATTGGGATCTCAGAGCCAGTACATTTAATACAGAACCTAAAGCAAGCACATTAACTGGGTAAATAAAAAAATAATAAATAATAAATAAGTAAATATTAAAAGAAAAACTGGCAGTAAACTGGTAATAATGCATTGAGCATTAGACATAATAATCACTGCAGAACATTGTATAAAAGAAAATAGTAGGTCCCCAAAGGGAAAGGGCACTTTTTAATCTTTCATCTTCAGTAGCAATTTGTACAACAAAGGCTTAATCAAAAGACAATTAATGTGCTTGTGAAGAATGGGCATGTGGGGTCAGGAAGCAGGCAGCTGATGTCACAGATTCATTCTCTGTGAAAAGCTATTGATTCAAAACTAAAAGATCAAGCTGAGGAATAAAAGAAAGCCAGCCCTTATAAAACACAGGCAATCATTCTGCAGGGCCCGTAAACGCATGTGAGCAGCGTGACAGGAAGGACTTTGAGCTGAAACAGAGACCCAGGACTCCCAGCTAATTAATGAGCATTGTGAATTCTAATTACAATTGTGCATGTTTACACCACACATGGTGCTTATGGAGTGATTTGTGTGTACACCATCACACTTCCTGTTTCACTTTGTAAACTTCTACAGTCGTTTCAATAATTGCACTGCAATGACACGTTTGGATTTTAAATTAAACAGGTTCTGTTACGTAATCTACAAACACCAGTAACAGACTGTAACATGATTAGTAAGGAAGATTAGTCAGAATGCATTTATTGAGGTGTAATCGAATTGCTACGCCAATGAAGGCATTAGCCAGTACATTTGTCTGCGGTAGTTTTTTTGTTTTGCAATTTTAAATCAGAGTTTGCTACTGTTTACTAAACATAATGTACAATTCTGGATGAATTACTTATTGCATTGCAAAATGCGCTCAACCAATTGCATTGATCACATTTCTAGTACATTGATGAAGGCTTGTGAAATGTTTGTCTACTTCATAATCGTTTCAGACTGTCGGAATGTATGCGCTACACTACAGTACAGCACGCTAGGTCCCAAATTACTACACATGGTGTTGTCAGGTTGGTATTGCTGTCAATAATTACATTTGGTTGAATTATGCTAATTGCAAGTGTTCATGGCATTATTGATTTTTAAACGTTAACTTTAGCGCTTTACCGAAAAAGCATTGCTTATGCATTGAACCTGATTTCCTTAAAGCATAGAATAGCCACCTATCTTATCATACAAATTGACGGTCAGTTTATAACATGTGAGTTAGACTTTCATAACTTATGCATCTGGTTGCTGCATCAATTTGTTCTGCAGCAAAAGGCAGCTGCAAATTCCCAAGCTGGAATAATAATGTACGGTCTGTGTTTTCCCGCTGGTCTGGTGGAGGTCTAGGTACTTCTGTGCATGTCAATAGCACCAATTACTGTTTGAAATACCTGCAGCACTATAGAAGCCTTGGTTCTCTTTCTGAAGAGATTTCTTATCTCAGTCAGTATGTACATATTATTAACCTGGCTTCAGTGATGATGTGAAAGTGCTGTAGCTAGAACTCTGCTGAGAGTGATGGGAATAAGAACCCTAAAAGTTGTGGGCACCTGTGTTTTAATATCTACAATATGTTATCACTTTGCTTTTAACTAAATCTGGTTCTTCTTCTTCTGAGCATTTCTCACTTGAGTGGGGTCTGCTTTCCTGGTCTTCTTTCTCCACTCTTCACTGTTTTTGGCCAGCTTCATCCAGCTCCATCCAGCTCTATGTTGCCGCCACATGCCCGCATGTCTTCGGCTAGTGCTTCCATCCATTTCTTCTCATCCATTGCCCATAGAAACATAAGACAACTTTTTTTATTTTAATCAGCTCACACTCGATATATTAGTTGTACCCCTAAAGAACAGTCCTGGTTAATATTGAAGACTATAATAATCTCCATATCATGTTTTTTGTGATTGGAATGGAACACACCAGTTAACCAGTTTTTTAAACACTTGGATCAGCACTAGTGTTTTGCAGGGTGTCTGTCAAAATGTGCATTAGAATTGCAAGGAAAAAAAAAAAAACTCCAGTATATAACCCGTACTCTAACAGTCGATTTTCAGTCCACTTTTCTATTAATCATTCTGTTCTGATTACACGGTGATCAATATATTAGGAAAAGGTAAGGTTACCACTAATTAAATAAAGCGGTGATGGATGCGGAGGAGAAGTCGTTTTGAAACAATACTATACTTGATTAGAAAACACATCTTGCCCATGGGGGAAAGCGTGATTTAGAGTTTACTAAATGCATAAGACAATGACTCTGCAATTGGTCCCTAGTGAAATGCCCCATTCAATTTACAATGGAAATACTTATTGGAAAGTACATAAACCTACTGACATGGTGACACCACTGCAGACATGGTGCCATGGTAAACCTGTTGGTGGGAATCTTCTTTAGATGAATGTTTTAGTAGCTTACAGGGGGTTGATTAATTGACTTTAACGGGTATTGAATGGATATGGAAAGATAAAGGATCAATAGATTGAATTACAAGTACATGTTTTGAAAGCAAGAATTGTTTAAAAAAACATAAAGAATTAATCGCAAAAGAAAATAAAGTTTCTATTGTGTACTAACCAAAACATTCAAGAATGAAAGTATATCTCAAAGGAGATTCTCAAAATCATATTTGATTCTATTCAGCGACATAAAAAGTATAGAAAAGAAGCCTATTCTAATATTAAACACTTTGCTGATGAGAAAATAAAAACATTAAAATGTAAATTCTCTAAGCACATATACAAATCAAGAGAAAACAAATGGTAACAATACCCTGATGGAGCCGTTAGAATTAATTAAACATGACTAAACACCAGCTTACAGCTTACACAACTTCATTTCTGCCTGTTTCTCACATTAGAAAAGGAATAAAATACTTAATTCATCACCCATTGCCCATAAAATCATGGCCATTATTGTCATGGCAGTGGGATAAATCCGTACCTCCTGATGTTTAGTACAGGATGTGTTCATAAAAATGCTTGCTGGAAGCAGGTTATATCATGCTTGAGCTTTGTGAATAAGGTCTTCATTATGATAATGAGGTTTTACTGCAGTTTCGCGTGTCTTACTGCAGCAAAAAATGCCAGGGAATCTACATTCCTTTCATGAAAAAAAAGCTACTGGTTTAAATACATCTTAAGATTGATTACCAGCATTGTAAAATGAATATTATTTTCATGACGTTTTAAATTGTGTTCAGTTGCATTCTGTATGTGGTTACTCATATTCAACATATCTACAATGGAAATGTATGATATTTTGACTACAAGTACACAGGACCTGCTGAAACAGATGTCACTGTCACAGAGATTATAATGCAGGTCTAGTTGTGTTACACTGGATTTATATGCAATTATAATGACCGTAAATTGCTGTCATTATGCACATTAATAAGCAGAATTATAGACAAAGCAATGGTAAACATAGGCTAAACACGAATATATACAGTCAATTCTCATTAAAATGAATTTGGATTAGACAAATTCCTTGATACTAGAATTGTCTACATGGTCCCAGCCAAATTTAGCAGTCGCTCATTGTAAATGACTTCTGAAAATACGACTTCACTTCATACAAATTTCCAGTGAATGATTTTGGAGCCTCCCCTCAGGGAAGAACATTTTGAATAAAACAAATCGCCCTGGATTGAACAGCTGAGTGCAAAGGATACTGGGAAATGTATTAGCTTGCAACCAAATGAGCACCTCTCTTCTGTATTGTAGTGCTGTTTCTACTGAACCTGTGATGCATTTCGAACTGCGATTGTGCTAGCAGTTTCCCTGCAGACAGAAGTGGAGGTGGTTTAAATGTATAATACTTATCATTGTTCTGTATTTGAAATTTGATTTCAGTTATATGTAACTTCAATAAAAACTGACAGTTTCCAATTGCCTTAGATTCCTGATAACAAAATTACTGATATTATCATTTTTTTGTCAGTCCCTTGAAATTTCTATTAACGAGAATTGACTATATATATATATATATATATATATATATATATATATATATATATATATATATATATATATATATACATTGCTGTGAATGGCAGTGGTGTTAGTCAGGTACTGTGCCATAAGAATCATCAGTCCATGTCATCTCTCTCAATGCTTAAGGTTTCTGTGTGAAGATGTAAAGCCATTGTCAGGGTGAAACAAATGTGTTTTGCTTAGTGGAAACAATGCTTATCAGGCTTCATAATACATTGCACAGTTTTTTTTCAGTTTTCTCTGTTGGAATACCAATACCCCTCATGGGACCCAGATCAATTGGAATATCCTATTATTGGATGTCTGGCATATAAGAGACTCCTGCATGCCAGTTGTTACTATCAGTTGGACAATCCTTATGCAGCCCAGGTGTAATGTACATACCTTGCAGCAAGCCGAAAAGATAATAGCAACTGACTTTCAGCTTACATCCAGGGACTATTTGGAGTGGATCCTCAAATATGCCAATAATGACTGCTTTGTCCTGGATATACTGCCTGGCACAAAGGCTCCATTACTGTATGTTATTAAATTAATTTACAGTCTGCAAATAGCCAGTACTTAGTTCTGAACATAAATCTAGCCCAGTATCTCAATGGTATGAATCCAATACACTCTGGTAATATATTGCAGTACCATGGCACCATGTCTGCAGTAGTGTGCCACCATATCAGCAAACCTATAGAGTAATAGTACCACCTGCATTAAGTGGTGTGGTCTGCTGATGGCATTGTTACATTGTTTTTCAAGATTCTGGCAGCCTGGCCCTGGGGAAGGTTTTGTAGTTTTTTTTTGTCCCTGGCCTATTCTATTCGAAGGTTAATTGAACCAACTTGTCTTCCTCAGTTCAGGTTTAACCAAATAAGTTGCAGCTGGTCTGTGTAGCCAAGCCCTTTGGGTTTAATTTAAGATCATCCACAGTGAGTGTCTGCAGAATCAATGGAGCATAGCTGATTTCCTGCTGGAGGATTGGTCCGAGTTGAGAGTAAAATAGATCTACTAATTCCATCTGATACCTGAATTTCAGATCGCCGTGTTTTTTTGTCACGATTCTGACACCCCCTAGACAATAAACACCCCACGTTGCCATGGCATCGTCAAAGGTATAATTATGATTGTGCAACACGGTTGTACCCAGATTTATATTAAATTACTCTTTACAGAGCTTTACAGAGCTTGTCAATTTCTTTTTCATTACAATCTTTTGAAAATAACACAGGGTTAAAAGTTGACCTTTTGAACCAAGGACGTGTGAAGTGAGGCTTGTGAGCCACTTTGATTGCAATCAAGAAAGAAGACCAACGGCAGTTAGGGCTGCTGCACTGGTCCATAATTACAGCGCTAGTACAATGCTGGGATCGTCTACTGAATCAATGCAGCATTGTCAGGCAATCACAACCATTTGGGTAATTGGTATTTTGTAAACCATTATTATTATTATTATTATTTGTTTATTTAGCAGACACCTTTATCCAAGGCGACTTACAGAGACTAGGGTGTGTGAACTATGCATCAGCTGCAGAGTCACTTACAACTACGTCTCACCCGAAAGACGGAGCACAAGGAGGTTAAGTGACTTTCTCAGGGTCACACAATGAGGTGGGATTTGAACCGGGGACATCCCATGAATGAGATGGGGGGTTTTTGGGGTTTTTTTTAACCCATCTTGTTGAGGTTTGGTGATGAATCCCAATCTTCATTTTTTTTTTTGTTCCTCTGAAGCCCAGTTTGATTCAGATTATGATATGAACTGGTGCTTCAAATTTCCCAGTGGCTTTTGGTCAATGTGATGGCCGATAGATTGTATTATGATACTTAAAACAACCTTTTCTTCTTTTAAAAAAAATAAGAAATACATTAAAACAGTGTTCTTTTCAAAACTTGGACTGTATAAGTGTCTGTATGAAGGAATGCATATGCTTAAAGCCTTTCTTTCCATTTGCTATCATTATCTATGCTGTTTGCAATCATGATGAGTGGTTCTGGCTTCTATTGCACTAATGTTGAGTTACCATTACCATTGTGTTCTATCTGCCTTACCTGACTTTGAGCTTGTCTGGAGAAGAGCTGGCATCAGCAGCCTTCTTCACTCCATTAAACTCCCCATTATATTTGAGCAGGAAGCATGGGGGCATTAATATTGCCGTTCACAATAGACTTAAATGTTTTAGGAGGAAACATTTGAGAAAAAACAGTACAAGTAATGTGCGTGCCTTCTCAAGTTAGCAACATTCTTTATTTTTTTTTTATTAAGTAGATGAAATACATTGTATGCAAACTAGGTTTAATTTGTCCTTACAATATGTTACCTAGTCAAAGCAAAAAACCTCTGTACTGATTCATTACTGAAATAAACTGTTAACCTTAATGGCCATTTTCTATCTATCTCCATGATTGTATTTATTCTTATTATCCCTTGGGAACAAGCAGGCTAAGGAGTCTCATCCACCATCATCTTTGAAATATCGGGACTAACTAAAGGGATCAAAACAAAGCCAATGGCTGTGGAACTTTAGCTTGCACATCCCAGCAGCCATGGAGATACAAACAGATCCAATTAGTGTAGATGAAGGAATACAAACAGCTTAGACACAATCTAGGACTGATTGCTGAAATTTCACATGCTCATTATTCACTGTGATTAATGTATGCCTGCTTCAAAAATTTGCAGTTATCTGAAGCACTTGAGAAGTCACAGAACAGCCAATTCATGATTAACCCATAACTTAAACTCTTATAGAAATCAGAGAGACAATAAAGTAACAAAGCAATAAAGTATATTAAAATACCGCGGTGGGGTCACCACCATTCTGGATGTGTTCCTAGTAATTCATATAAAGTTGAACTAGTAAAGCAAGCTTCAAGCTAGTCACCAACAATGCCCTTCAAAACCAGTATATCAGTGCCTTGTAAAACCCCTGGTTATCAAGTAAACCCTGCAATTGCCGTTTACTGGATATCTTTAATTGCAATCGGTTGCATCCCAGCTATAACAGAAGCCGCTAATCTTAAAAGTGTTGCAAGATTAGATCCACCAAAGGTAAAAGAGGAAGGTTAAATACAAACAGCATATGAGATAACGCATGCTACTGTTGCAGTGGTATCCAGGACCCCATAATACACTTTCACTGTGCAAGTAAATGCATAGGGCGCTGTTTTCAGAGAGAAATATGGGATGCAAGGGTACTCCGGGCCTGTTCAAAGACTCAAATTCAGGCCCCGCCCCCACCCTCGACGGAACAGCAAGAATACAAAAAAAAGAGGTATGGTTTCTAAAATCGGGGTTTAGGAACAAAGGAGAGAAGTTGTTGGGAAAGGAACATACAAAACGAAGACAGCTGGTACGAACAACAAAAAGAGCAAAACTCCTCCTGAGGTAAAGAGGCAGGCTGAATCTTTGCCACTGTGGAGAGAATAGAATCGGTCAAGTGTCAGAGTACATGGCTTTATCAAACAAATCCTCCCTGCCCTTTACTTACCCTCAAACATGCACTATTAACAAACTCCCTTCTCACTGGCATGATTTACAGCTGATTGTGGGGTGCCATGTCCAATCAAGCGATCGATGAAGAAGAGGAGAAATAAAGATGGTGGGTGTCAGCTCTGTAATTCTGTTTACCCAGGAAGGTATGCATGGCATACTGGGAAGATTACAGGGTTATGATTGTTGTTATCTACTGAGTCATTGTGTTCAACCCGCTGTCAGTTTCAATTACTGCCATCAGTGCTTTCCAATCCTCGCAGATTCCAAACAGGCTTTCTGACTGTCTAATTTCAGCCAAAAGAAAATCTATAGTGTAGACATCTTTTTATCTTCTTCTGCCCTCAAAGCAAAACCTAGGGTATACTTCCAGTAGTTCCCCAATTACTGAAAGTAAAATAATGTTGTTTTAAATAATAATAATAATAATAATAATAATAATAATAATAATAATAATAATAATAATAATAATTGTGAGGCTGAACTGTAGGAGTATATACATTAACATCTATAGTTTTGTAATGAACAAATATCTTAATATCTTAAAGGTAAACATAAAAGCACAGTCTGGCACAACTGAACCAGTGAAATATTGCTTATAGTAATAAGAGGTAAGAAAATGAATTTCCCTTCTTTAGAGGGAAATTGCCACAGCATTCCTGAATTGTAGTACTTTGAATATGTTAATCGTATCCAACCTCTCTCTTGAGGACAAGGTATCATTGCAAAGTAAAGTAAGTCTATATTCTCTAAAATCTGATTTACTTTGAACAAAAAAGAAAAGAAATATATATATATATATATATATATATATATATATATATATATATATATATATATATATATATATATATATATATATATTTAGCTCAAAGAGCCAGCTGCCCAACGTTTCGATATGTTGCACATATCTTTCTCAAGGGAGCCTGTGTTTGAATCAAAACATTGGAGGTATTTATAGGTTTTTGACGGCATGACAACTACTTGTTATTGTTTACATTCAAATCTATGATTTATTCTTACATGATGTAATGCTGTTCTATATATTGTGACATCTCTTTGTCAGGGAATTCTAGGAAAATGCAAATATAGATGATCCTTGTTAGGACAGCCTGTCTTGAATCCAGGCACTGCTAATGTTTTTCTGCATTAATTAAACCAGCAGCACCATCAGCAAGGTGCACTTGAAAAGTCAGGAAGAGCCGTTTCTCCATGCGGCTAATGGGAATTACATTCAGAGGTCGTTAAGGTGCGTTATGGTATTAGTGAGGAATAGGGAGCAATTACTTTATAAGTCATCTTGCAAACAGCAATGCAAATTAAGATATACAAAATCCAGCAAACAGCAAGTAAGTCTTCAGGGGAAAGTGGGTCTAAGGCAACTTATATAATGCTTATCTAAGGCTTTGTTCATTTTTACAAGCGATTGGGGTTCGTATAAGGGTGCATCATTATGTTAATTATGGTCTGTATAAAACTTTGAATTGTTGTGAAAGTATGACAAAGTGTAAATAAAGGGTAATGACTATGGGTGTGCAGGATTTGAGGTCACATAGAAATGGGATAGGGCCAAAAACTGAAGATGTTTGATGACACTTTACATGAAATGTCTCTAATTACTGTCTATTTACATAGTACTTACTTAGTAAATACATGTGTACTCACACATAATTACAATGTTATTATGCATAGTTACAATGTATTTAACGTGTAAATCTTTTTGCACGATATACACTGCTGTGCAAAAGTCTTAGACATGTCGCATTTTTCTACTCTGATGCATTACGAGCATCAACAATTTACTCAAAGCCTCCACTAGTGTTTTCTACTATTATAACAACCTTGCATAAAGAAGGAAAAACATTGAGTGAAATAGCTTGCATCACTCGATTTTCAAGGAGTGGTATCTGAAGCATAATTAACAAGTACAGAGAAACATCATCTGTAATTGACAAACCCAGGACCGGAAGACCCAAAAAGCTGTCTAACAAGGATGAGCAATACTTAAGATAATATCCTTAAGGACTAGAAAGACGACAAGCGTTGAATTGACAACAAACATGCAGAAGGCACAGGCGTCGTTGTCCATCAAATCAACAGTACGAAGTTCACTCTTGAAATCAGGACTTAAAGGATGTGTTGCAGTAAGAATACCTCTGTTAAGAAAGGGAACAAGACTAAAAGGCTACAATATGCACAAGAACACAGAAATTGGACTATGGAACAATGGTCAAAGGAGCTTTGGACTGTTGATGGATGGACAATGACACCTGTGCCTTCTACCAGTTCTATCGAGTGATGCAAGCTATTTCACGTAATGTTTTTCCTTCTTTACTCAAGTCACGATTGTTATAATAGTAGAAAACACTATTGGAGGCTTTGAGTAAATTGTATGATGCTCATAATGCATCAGAGTAGAAAAATGCAACGTGTCTAAGACTTTTGCATGGCAGTGTATGTAAGTACAAAATTGTATCAGAAAAGGGTTAGGGTTAGGGTTAGAGTTAGGCTTGGAGTTAGGGTTA
>JAGXEW010000063.1:379222-395766 GCA_030684275.1 Acipenser oxyrinchus oxyrinchus
ACTCAGAATGACAGTTCATATTCTTACATGAGGTCTTATGTGATTTCTTGATTTTTGATGCCAAACCTTAAGAGACTGAAAGCTAATTGATCGGAATAATTCTCTATTCAATACAATCACAGCAACAGAGGGATGCAGTGTCTTGGCTGTTTAGAACAGTGTGAGTTAGATTGAATCATTAAATACTGAACCGCTGTGCTGTGCAATTTTGTTTTCTCTTGCAGATTAGGAGGATGCTTCCTGAATATACCATTCCTTCAGCAAAAGTTTAAAAAAAATATTCTATAAACCCTAAATTTAAAACATATGCATATCATCTCGGAAGTTTAAATGAAAGTCACCAAAGGGCAATACAGGTGCTGTGCTTTCGTAACAGCAGCGTATTTAAACAACACTGCCCGTTAGAGCTAGAAGCTGGAGAACATTCAGATGTGTAATTAATTCAGAGAACTCCCTGTGTAAACGAGAGATTCTTAAAAGACATCCAGCTACCTTTCTCATCTATTTTATTAAAGCTGCAGCCGCAGGCAGGAGAGGAGTGAGTGTGTGTGTGTGTGTGTCTGTGTCTGTGTGTGTGTGTTTTTAAAATTATTTTTCTTTTGACTACAAGTTTTACTTTATTGATGAGGCCTAGCAGTTTTTCAGATTAATTTGTATTTGACTGCAATCCAAATCTCTGTTTGAATATATACAGAACATGAAGCCAAGGCAGTTCCCAAAACGCTCAAAGCAGAGAAAGTGTTAGCGACTCCAGATCCAGATTTTTAATAACATTTTCACTTACTGCTACCTTTTGTGTTCCATTTATTGTATAATTGCACATTTTCACAATCATGATCGTTTCGATAGCTGTATTCACAAATCCTGGGTAATTAAATCAGCTAGGAGATGCTTCTGAAGTAATTTCACTCATCACAACCATTCGTATTGTATTCAGAGAGCACCTACAATTAATATCCTGCTTGAACAACATATTGCTGGGGGGTAAACAAGTGCCTGAACCACTTTTGGAGAAACAAAGAAAAACAGGCAGGAGGGATTTGTATGTACACAGAAACAATAGGACTCTCCAAAGATGAAATGGACTGCTGTGCGTAAACAGACTAGATATACTGGGAGCAAACATTAAGCTGTGTGTAGCAATCCCCAGCTGATTAATGGCCCATGGATACATTTTACAGCAAGTGGGAAGAATTTTATACAAAAAATCAAATCCGTTCAAGGTTTAGGGGATCAAATTAGTTAAAAAGAACATTGATTCAGGATATCAAACAACACAATGAGTTCACCTTGCCATGTGTCTCAGGTAGAGAAGCAGTCTGTCACCTGGAGAAGACAGTTGTGCCCATCTTGGGGTGGCAAAGGTATTTACACATGCAAGAAGTATGCAGGCCCTCATTGACTGTCAATGTGAACCGAGACATCCCAGCTCACAAGGCAATTACCACTGTACAAAGCAAAGCATTAAACATCAGCGAGAGAAAGGGAATGCAGTTTTATTTAGCAGCAGAGTCTGGGATTGTGAGTAAGAAGAAAGGGACAGCTTTCCTTTAACATCAAGCAGATGATCATTAACACAAAACACACGGGTAACGCTATCCTCCTGGGGGCAATTCAGATAACGATAGAAATCCATTCTCATTCAGCTGCTGAAAATATAGGCTGTGTTTGTGATTTTTTTTTTGAAAAGCAGGATTATTCCTTTGACCATTACACTTTAAATGCATCAATTTCTTGGAGAAGCTGGAGCTGAATTCATTTTGACTTTACAAAGCACCATGGAAACGGCCGGAGGTGGTTGCAGGGAAGTCAGGCTGTGCTGTGCAGGATGTAACAGGTTCGAGTGATAGACCAGGAATGCGCTGGACGTCAGTAACTGGGCTGTAGGAGGTTGGTGATGCATTGCACGGTGAAGTGGTTCACAGTTAACACAGAGCACGCCGAACAGAAATGGCATTTGATCTCATTTCTACTCATCTCTCACATTTATGGTGATGTTTTTGGTTTGCCTCGATTGTAAAGCCAAATGTCTAAACTATATTGCAAATTATTGTTATGCATCGACTTAAAAAGGCATCCATATTTAAAGTTTAATTGCAACGCCCCATCCTTTCAAGCGATCAATGTTATACATATAGAAGAGGCAGACAGTGTGTTTAGGTGTCACTTTGGAGGTGAAATCCTAGCCACAACAGCAGATCAATACTTTAGCCAGTCAATAACTAATCGAATATCTCAACATTAATCAGGGAGAGCGTTGCGGGAGAGAAAATCTTTTATGAAAGAGTTAGCTGGGAGGGAGGTGGGATTTTTGTCTCTCTGGGTCTGCGCTACCAAGATTGCCAGAGCCCCAAGGACCGAAACACATCTGCCCCCATCTCACTCAACCAACCAAAGAAATGGAAGGAGAGGGCTAGAACAGTGTGCTAGATTGATTTCCTGCAGAGTGCGGCTCTGTTACTCACAGTTGCCCCTGACAGTCTGCTGGTTTAATCACAGTTGCCCCTGACAGTCTGCTGGTTTAATCACAGTTGCCCCCTGACAGTCTGCTGGTTTAATCACAGTTGCCCCCTGACAGTCTGCTGGTTTAATCACAGTTGCCCCCTGACAGTGGGCTGGTTTAATCACAGAGCTGCATTTGGTCGCCACATTGTGGATCTCATAACTACATTGTGGGACTTCATCACTTGTGGGTGTAGTCACCCACCTCTCAATATAAAGAGATCCACGCAGCTTGCTGAAAATGAGACACCGAAACCCAGGCCCTGGTAAACGTGCTCCTGTGGATCCAGCCCTTGTGACCTGCCAGCTGTTACCATTTGCATCAGACAATGGCCCAGCGATCGAATCGATGATTCTCCTAAACCTTCTACCTTCCATACTGCAGCCCTGCACTCTAACCACTGAGCTACTAAAACCCTGTACCTTCCACACTGCAGCCCTGCAATCTAACCACTGAGCTACTAAAACCCTGTACCTTCCACACTGCAGCCCTGCAATCTAACCACTGAGCTACTAAAACCCTGTACCTTCCACACTGCAGCACTGCAATCTAACCACTGAGCTACTAAAACCCTGTACCTTCCACACTGCAGCCCTGCACTCTAACCACTGAGCTACTAAAACCCTGTACCTTCCACACTGCAGCCCTGCACTCTAACCACTGAGCTACTAAAACCCTGTACCTTCCACACTGCAGCCCTGCACTCTAACCACTGAGCTACTAAAACCCTGTACCTTCCACACTGCAGCCCTGCAATCTAACCACTGAGCTACTAAAACCCTGTACCTTCCACACTGCAGCCCTGCACTCTAACCACTGAGCTACTAAAACCCTGTACCTTCCACACTACAGCCCTGCACTCTAACCACTGAGCTACTAAAACCCTGTACCTTCCACACTGCAGCCCTGCAATCTAACCACTGAGCTACTAAAACCCTGTACCTTCCACACTGCAGCCCTGCACTCTAACCACTGAGCTACTAAAACCCACTGCCTTCCACACTGCAGCCCTGCACTCTAACCACTGAGCTACTAAAACCCTGTACCTTCCACACTGCAGCCCTGCACCTTAACCACTGAGCTACTAAAACCCTGTACCTTCCACACTGTAGCCCTGCACTCTAACCACTGAGCTACTAAAACCCTGTACCTTCCACACTGTAGCCCTGCACTCTAACCACTGAGCTACTAAAACCCTGTACCTTCCACACTGCAGCCCTGCACTCTAACCACTGAGCTACTAAAACCCTGTACCTTCCACACTGCAGCCCTGCACTCTAACCACTGAGCTACTAAAACCCACTGCCTTCCGCACTGCAGCCCTGCACTCGAACCACTGAGCTACTCAAGCCCACTGCCTTCCCAGACTGCAGCCCTGCACTCTAACCACTGAGCTACTAAAACCCTGTACCTTCCACACTGCAGCCCTGCACTCCAACCACTGAGCTACTAAAACCCTGTACCTTCCACACTGCAGCCCTGCACTCTAACCACTGAGCTACTAAAACCCTGTACCTTCCACACTACAGCCCTGCACTCTAACCACTGAGCTACTAAAACCCTGTACCTTCCACACTGCAGCCCTGCAATCTAACCACTGAGCTACTAAAACCCTGTACCTTCCACACTGCAGCCCTGCACTCTAACCACTGAGCTACTAAAACCCACTGCCTTCCACACTGCAGCCCTGCACTCTAACCACTGAGCTACTAAAACCCTGTACCTTCCACACTGCAGCCCTGCACCTTAACCACTGAGCTACTAAAACCCTGTACCTTCCACACTGTAGCCCTGCACTCTAACCACTGAGCTACTAAAACCCTGTACCTTCCACACTGTAGCCCTGCACTCTAACCACTGAGCTACTAAAACCCTGTACCTTCCACACTGCAGCCCTGCACTCTAACCACTGAGCTACTAAAACCCTGTACCTTCCACACTGCAGCCCTGCACTCTAACCACTGAGCTACTAAAACCCACTGCCTTCCGCACTGCAGCCCTGCACTCGAACCACTGAGCTACTCAAGCCCACTGCCTTCCGCACTGCAGCCCTGCACTCTAACCACTGAGCTACTAAAACCCTGTACCTTCCACACTGCAGCCCTGCAATCTAACCACTGAGCTACTAAAACCCTGTACCTTCCACACTGCAGCCCTGCAATCTAACCACTGAGCTACTAAAACCCTGTACCTTCCACACTGCAGCCCTGCAATCTAACCACTGAGCTACTAAAACCCTGTACCTTCCACACTGCAGCCCTGCAATCTAACCACTGAGCTACTAAAACCCTGTACCTTCCACACTGCAGCCCTGCACTCTAACCACTGAGCTACTAAAACCCTGTACCTTCCACACTGCAGCCCTGCACTCTAACCACTGAGCTACTAAAACCCTGTACCTTCCACACTGCAGCCCTGCACTCTAACCACTGAGCTACTAAAACCCTGTACCTTCCACACTGCAGCCCTGCACTCTAACCACTGAGCTACTAAAACCCACTGCCTTCCAGTGCAATACAACCTGAAGTCTTCTCTCCTCCACAAGGCAGTCCTGATGTTTTATTGTATCTATGTCCTTAAATTCACAAAGAAAATCCAAACTTCAGCTCCAAACTTGCTAGCTATACTGTATACAAAAATAAAATAAAATAAAATGAACGAATACAATGCAGCTCTGACTGCGACCCAAGCTTAAGGATTCAGCCCCAGGCAGATCAAGCTGTTAGACAAATCTCACATAGACATTAATAGAAAACGATGTCTTCATTTCAGCAGACATTACAGACAAAGACAGGCCACGGTAATACACTGCGTTCTAGATGGATTTGAAAGGAATAATTTGAGGAATATGAATGCATCATTTATCAGCGGTGTCCATGCAACCCAGGGAAAGTAATGGAACCACTGCTTCAAAGCAGAAGTCTAACCTTTCAGTTTGTGTAGGGAGTAAGCCGATTAGGAACCAGCAGTTCCTTCAAACACCTAAAAATACAAGCATCATAAGCCAGAAAGCAGCCAGATGAATCCAAAATCATTTTCAATAGAAGTCTTGGCTACCGAATATTAAACCAATAGTATCTGGTAACAGTTTAGATGAAGGATTTTTTAATAATACATATAAACGTGTGTTATAAAGATTGTAACTAACAGTATTAGGTATTTATTATGATTACATGCCATATCCACGGTTATAAAAGTTTACGCTAGAGCAACACAGACCGCTTGTCAGAAAGCTTTAACTATAAATACAGTGCGTTTGTATAAAATAGTTTCAAAATGGCTGGTAATGGAGCAGAGTGCTCATCATAATAAGCTTGTGATTGCAACAGAAAAGCTGGCCCCCAAAGAAAAGCCAAGCGGTTGATTTCCTGAATGTATATTTGCAGATGCATTTCTAATACATTATCAGTCAATAAAACTGCAGAACATTTTTACAAGTACAAGTGAATGACAGAGAAACCTTGTGGTAGTCTTTATCGCAATTCTTTCTGGGTATTACATGGAATTGTGCGGTGCTGGTGGTTATCAGCATCTCTTGTGTAGAAGTAGACTACCAGGGATACAGCTGGATTGAGAGAGAAGGGCAACCTAGATTCAAAAGAGAATTAACTAGCAAACCACAAGAGATCACTCTCAATTGATAAGTAAATCAAACAAGATCAGTGTTTTGTCTGAAATTCACAGCATACACAAAACCAACAAAGCCCCAATTCCACAAGTTCCTTTTGAATGAAAGTTTTTTTTTTTTAAACTACAATCAAAGCTATATGCTGTGTATTTAGCACTGTACAGTGTGTGTTAGAGGCTGGCTATTTGTAGTGAAAGAGTGCCACACAGGACTGTCGACAGTGCAGAGGGAGAGAAGAAACGTCTCTTCAGTTTGATAGACGCTGGCCAGAGCGACAGCCCTCAGCAGAAAACATCGCCGGGAAGTGCTGGCAGGAAATATTAATGCATCATTTATCATCTGTCCGCTCAGCCCCACTGTGAAAGATGAAAACGTAACTGTAATGAAAATCCTATTGATTTCAGTCACTTTCCATTCAAGTTATTGCTTTCCTCTTCCTCTTCCTTTTCTGGCCGTTACATTTAAGAGTTACTGTTGCATGGCAGTTTGAGCCACTCCAGGCTTTAACAGGATCTTAGACATGGACAGCTATGGAATGAGGACTATGATCACAGACCACCAACAGTCCATCAACAACTAGCCAGCATATTCATGACAATAGAGGGAAGCTTACAGTTCCAAAAAAACTGAGAAATAGCAGCAGAGCGACAATACAAAAGGTAATCAATGAAAGAAAACACACAGAAAGCATTTATACAGTACTAAAACATATTGACTCTTGGACTCATGGTCCCAGACAGCACCTGACCTTGTTATCAATGCGTCTAAAGCTTTAAAAAGACACAAGCATTTTTTTTTTTTTAAAACGGAAGAGTGGCTGATAGAATGACAATGTCAACCCACAAGTGTTGAATGCTGTGGGGATGGAAGAGAAATTGATCAGACAACACAGCGTGGATGAAAGGTTATGTTTACACTGAGTTTTAATTACAGACAGTGGTTTTCAGGCACTTGAGGAAAGGAAGGCAACTGGATAAACGGAACCAATCTGCAACAGTAACAGGAACTGCAGTCTACTATGGCCAACAAGGATATAAAAACGACAGCCAGTGACAGCTCCACCTCACAAATCAGAAATAAACAAAGCAGCTGATTGGCAGTCCTTAACAATACTGTTTATCAGTCAATGTATAGATATGGTTGTTATTCTATGTTGCACTAACTGTAGCGTTTTACCAGTTCCGGCTACATCTTATACATATCATATTACGTGTGTTCTCCAGCATTCTCTAGTGTTTGTGCTTGATGGTTTTTTTTTTTGTTTGTTTTTTATCATGCTTGCAACTGTAAATATTCCAGTAAAAATGTGCAGCTATAATATCTATTCCCTTCTAAAGCTGTGATGTTGTATAGAGATTCCACATTTACTAGACCTTTCAGTTGCCCACCTCTAAGGATCTTTCCTAAAACCAAGCTTACGGGAGTCTATTAAAAAGAAATGCCCATGGTTGAAAGAGACATAAGCCTTGTAAATAATCATCCGCCATCCACTGACGTTTTCAGCTTCCGAACCACTGTCCTTGAATACACAATAATACAGGAACAAAATATTCTAACATGGAAAGAGCATTTTGAGTTGAACCAATTTCCCTGGGAGAGTAAATTCTTAAAATTAAGTATTCCTAATATCCCGCGGTGACCAAAAACTGTGAAAAAAACAAAAATATAAATAATCAACAACAACTACTGTGCTTTTAATTAAACTAATTGCAGTGCAGTGAACAGCCCTCTTGTTGTTAAACAGCTTATTTAACAAGGGATTAGAGAACGAGGATTTTTGCTGCTGTTGCTATTGGTGCAGTAAAGGTGTTGCAGAAACAGCTAGACCAGCTAACAATGTATCTCTTTAATCTAGATTTGCTTAGCAATACCCTTTCCACAGTACCTACATAACGCACAATCGTCACGTTTTGAAAACGCGATGGTAAACTAAGTGTAGGGCATAACTTGGATCTCGTTCAACAATGATGACCATATACCAAGCGTGTCTCTTGCATTGGGTGCAGTTCAGTTCATTTCTATGTGAATACCTCTTAAGAAACATTAGGCAAGTCTAAGTTAGCGTAAGAACAGGAAGGCTTAGACTAACAATTAATATTATCACTACCGCTTCATACAAAAGTCCTGAAAATGGCAGGCAGACTTATCTGAGCACATTCATTTAAAAGCATCTCATCCTGCACAAACAGGATTTATGGGTTAAAATTAATGGACACACTAAGAATAGATATTAGGAACCACTTCTCAAAAAAATATCACATTATGCTCCTAACTGTAAGTTACCCAAGATTGAATCAGAAAAATGAGCCGGTCACATAAGCGCTACCTCAGCAGAGACGGAGGCATCGTCTGCTACAATGGTGACCCCTGACCTGCAGCCTGCCAGGACTCGTTTCAAGGAGGTTCATTAAGAAGAGTGCAGACGATGTAGCTCTGGGCTGAAAGATGCATCTCCGAGAGTGTTTGTGCTGTGTGTGTATGTGCTTGTCTTTGTTGGGAATCATTTGTGTTCGTATAACCCTTGCCAGAGCTGATGGTGGGACATTGCCCTGCGGGGATCTGGACGAGTGTGTTTGTGCCTTGTCTACCTTGTGTTAATGCATCTGTGAAACCCAATGGAGCCCCGCCACGCTTGACTGGGGGCTTTAAACACTTGTTTAGCTTTTTTTTAAAAATCAACATTTCCCCTTGCTCAACAATTATCAACGTCGTCAGTTAGCAGGTGATCGTGATGTGTTTTGACAACCTGCGGTCACAGCGAGATGCCTGGAGACGTGATTCTGTAGACTCTCTGCTTAATGACCCTCCATCGCAGCTGTGACTTGGAGGGATCGCTTTTTGTTTTCCAAGTTTTAAAAAGAAGGGAGCTGAACACGTATGTTAGGGACAGATCAAAGGCTTGCCACGCACTGCGGCAATAATAAGTGAACTGCCCTTTGAACCGAACTTGACATTTACACTGCCCTGTCAAGCTGTAAAGCAGCCCATGTTAAAACCAGTGCCAGCATTGATAAAGATCTGCCTAACAAATGCTTAAGTTTCCTGGTTTAGCCTGCAATACTGTAAAAGTTTAGCTTTGTAACAGTTCTGATTGGGATGTGGTCATGATGGAATGGATGTGGCATTCATTTAGCTTGGTAGAGATCTGGGATCAATGCGGCTGTGCAGGTCAGGGCTGACATACATTAGTGGGGAACAGAACCCATAAATTGCCTACTTGCACTATGCTGCTGTCACTCAATTTCCATAATTACTAATTAATCAAAATAATTGCATAAAAGCATTTGTTTAGTACGAACAAAGCAATTTTACCAAAAAAAATAACAATCAAGATAGCCACCCACACAGTAAATTGCTCAATAGATTTCATCAATTATTGAAAAGCAAAAAGCACTGCGTTCCATGAGAATCCTGAATTGAAGCATTAGTACAGCAGTATATCTGTACTGTGCATAAAAAGAAAGAATTAGAAGATTAAGTTGGAGCTGTCACTTCTGTCCTTACCATTCCTTAATACTCATCACACAAACCGCAATATTCAAAGAGATATAACAAGGACTGAAATGCAGCGTTAAGTATAAAAAAAACATTCCTGTGGGATCTGAAATAATCTTCAGCACAGAGAATATGACTATTTTAGGAGACTCTCCAATTAAGCTTCTTCACAGAGAAGAAGCTTAATTGGAGAGAAAACAGAGAAAACAGCTTTTTTAGCTGTTTTTCTTAAGGCAGCTGGTTCATTTTAACGTAAGCTATTGATTAAACTAACCTGCCCTTAAAGGATTTACTGCAGCAAGCCTTCATTACATAAGCCGCATCGCTGTTCACGCTCCTTGACAGTATCCATTTCATATTTATATAGAGGAAATATTTAGATGTGCAGAGGTTTATAGCCACACGTTGTTTTTTTTTTTTTCCAAGTGTGTGGATCACTGGAGCCACTGACGCAGACTTCAGTCACCTCTGAGGAAATATTTGACAGCGTCTACACAAACTGCAGTAAAATGACAGTCACCATCTCATGCAATGGAAAAGTAAAACTAACATCCAGAAATCATGTGCGTTTGTTTCTTTCCAGCACTCTTAGATGATACTCCAGTATGACTACTACACAACATTCTTGAGCAGTAATATTGGTTTATTAATAATGCAGTCAAATTATTACCATGGAACGGCAGATCCACAGATTGTGGTCTGCTCTTACAATAGGTCTCTAGAGACAAACATGATTAGGTTTGAGAGAGAGAGAGAGAGAGAGAGAGAGAGAGAGAGAGAGAGGCTAGGGAAAGCGCCCAGGAGTTTGGTTCAGTTCTCTCACATTGTATTATATAAAAGGGGAAATGGGTTAGTGTACAGAATTGGTATCTTGTTCTTAGAAACGCAGTTCATAATGAGTGTCACTGAAGGTATTGGCTGAATGGTTGGAAGATGAAAATTGCATGTACAATCCAGGATGATTTTCACAGACAAATTGCTCCCTTCGTATTACCCAAAACCAGGCCCTACAAGTACATTGCAGGCTGCAAACTGACAGACTTAAAACTAATGAGATGAAAACCCAAGGAAAAGACTGTGACCTGCGCAGTCAAACCCGATGACATTGCCAGTGTAACCCCACCTGGGTCTCACTCACTTCTCAGAGAGGAGAAGGCTTGTCATATCAGCCCTGCTTAGGTCCACCATACTCCATCATAACAGTTCAGAGGACAAGTCTAATTTAAAATCAACAGCAGTGCTGTGTTCTGGAGGGTCACGCCATCACTGTAAAATAAAATCACTGGTTATTTCTGTAGCGCGCCCGCTCGCCGCGTGATGCTACAGATTGCTGCTCGCTGCAGTTTTCGGTCCAGTCAAAGCTGAGCGTGACACTTTTCTGCAAAAAAAGGTCACTGACACGACTGAAACCTGCTTATATTGACACATTCAAAAGTGAAGATACGGAGCATTTGTCATCAAGGTGAGTCTGCAGCTGCCTGCAACTTCATTTATTGTGGCGCTGGCCGCAGACTTTGTACAAAGGGAAGCTGTCTCACACTGTACTGAAGGTCTCTCTTAAACCAAAGACACCACAGCTGAGATGCAACACATATCAGCTGGTATACATCTCGGTGAGGATGAACTACCAAGTGTCATTCAGAAAAACAGGAGGCGAGGCAGCTTTCAAAACTCAATATTTAGCGACTGCCAACTGTACAGAAGCTACAGTCTTAACAGAAAAAGGGAAACTAAGCAGGACGTGATTTTATAATTATGTGCTGTTAAACTGTATTTATAAATTTATTTTATTGTTTTTAATAGGGGTGCTGCAAATGTTACTTTAGCTCTTTGGCTTCTCCGGCTGTTGCTCTGAATTGAGCTTGGCTCCCCCTGGTGGATATTTATAGGGGTGACTATTTATTTATTTGTTTATTTAGCAGACGCCTTTATCCAGGGTGACTTACAGAGACTAGGGTGTGTGAACTATGCATCAGCTGTAGAGTCACTTACAATTACGTCTCACCCGAAAGACGGAACACATGGAGGTTAAGTGACTTGCTCAGGGTCACACAATGAGTCAGTGGCTGAGGTGGGATTTGAACCAGGGACCTCCTGGTTTCAAGACCTTTTCTTTAACCACTGGACCACACAGCCACACAGAATTGCCCTGATCTCTACACACCGTGGCTTCTCAGTGAATCACACTGGTCTGTAAACAATAATCTCTCATGTGTTGACCCCTGTACCCATCCACAGATTGAATCCAGCAGGTCAGTCCCCCGTAACTACATTTGAGGAGGTTGTAGCATGACCCAGGGGAGCACTGTATTGGATACCTAGGGGGTTAAAACCCCCTCCATGCAGCTGACTGTTAGCCAATAAGACAATTAAGACCCAGGTGAGGCATGATGATCAGCGGCAAGCAAGAGAAGAGGCTGGGGTTCAACTGCTGGGATAGCTATTAAGGTATAGAATATGTGAGTTTGTTATGCATTCATTAATTTTCTTGAATTTTGTTTTTTTTTTCAAAGTCACATAAGTTATCAGTTCTGGTTCTGGAAGGATATTACACTCCAGGTTATCAATCAAATGAAATAATACACTGTGGACCTAGATGGAGGTTTAATTGTTCAGTTAAATCATTTAGAACTCAGTTAGAACAAAGACCTGGACTGGAACCACTATTAAATTGCCCAGCCCTGATCCAGACCACGGTGGATCTTATCTTCACCATAACATTAAAAAGAAAACAAAAACTGCTCTTTCCCTTTCCACTGCACCTTAATAGTTAATGAGGGAGTTGATAAATCGCACCCGAGGGAGAGCACCAGACAGATTCATGTAAATGGCTGCAGTATTTAGATCTGCTGTTTATTAGATGGTTATACCGGACCCCACAGTGTGTGTGTGTTTTAGGGGCATGATACATTCTCCTGGGGCTCCCCTTTATTCTGCCCAGTGAGGAGAAGTGGGCCTGTATGGTAAAGACAGCACCTGCTCAAGCAGCTAGGCCCTATACATATTCCAATTCACCCTTTGTAAAGAAACCAGAGAATTTAAACTAGGGCTCCACATTAATGCATGTCAGCTTGTCAGGTTCTGGTAAAATATTTGCTGCTGCTTTTAATAGAGTATTTCTTGGGGTGTCAGTCAGCGTGATCGGCAGCACCAATTCCTGTCGGTTACAAAAAACAGAACAAACCCTTGATGAAAGGAAACAAGGACTTAGATTAGCAGGTGATACAGCAAAACAGCCTTTTTCTTTTCAAAAGGTGAACTCATTTCAGCACGTTCCTGGAGAGCAAAGCGCCGCTGCACATTAATTATCTGAACAATGTCGGTGTTCCCTTTACAGGAGAGACGTTCTCGCACTGCAAAGTAGATGTGCCGCACTGTGTGCATTGGACTGACTGCGTCTGATTGAAGAAGCAAGCAGGACTCACTCTGCAGTTCACCTAGTCTCTTTCCTGCTGTAGCCCTTGGCTAGTCCCTTCAGAAAGTCTCTTAGATAACAGGGGCTTTAATGCAGTGTACTAAGACAGACTTCATAAAGCACCGACAGAAAACAGTCAAACAAACAAAAACAGCACTGCTGCAGGACCGTATCACATTGAGACATTGTTGTAACTGTGCAGCTGATGCATAGTTCACACACCCTAGTCTCTGCAAGTCGTCTTGGATAAAGGCGTCTGCTAAATAAACTAATAATAATAAACAAGAACATTAGCATCATTAAAAAAATCAAAATATAAGAAGATTGGGTAATAAGTTCTGGAGTCTAGGTGAGAAGAACACATCTGAACAATTGCCCACCTCTCTGTCCATCTCACTGATGATGCCTGACAAGGTTACTCCCAGAGAAATGTAAACGGTTAAGGACACTAGTTATTTGGTATCTCATTCAAAGGTTGCCACCTGTTCCTGTTTTCTCTGGATCATCCCGGTTTTGAAGAAGGTGTCCCGGGAATTCAATATGCTGTCCCAGGACACTAAATGCTAGTACCATAAATCAGAATACAATGTTACTACAATAACAATAGACTCACAATATGAATTTGTTGTCAATACTATAGCAGTAATCGTATCAATGTTTCCTATTGGATGACTATAAGATTTCTAAAGAGAGCTTAAACTTTTAACCACCCCCCCTTCAGTTCGGAGGTCCCAGTTTTTTTGGCGACTCTAATCTCTCTCCTGCACTGAAGAGTCATGTGCAAATGTCTGTTTATTCAACCTCTCCGATGAGGCTGCAAGGAGTTCATTATTCCTATCCTGCCCCGAAAATACAAAACAAAAAAAACAGTCCCTGAACTTGTCCGATGCTGTGCAGCTTCCTCCACCAGTTAAGAAATCGCTGTGTGATTAGAACTCAGAATTGTTTGGTATGAGGGAGAGAGGGCTTCAATTGAATTTTCATTTTTATTGATTTTAACCTTTTAAAATTCAGCGTACATCCCCTTTTTAAGTGACAGGCTAGCACAGACACAGAATAAAAAGAATTGGGATTCAGTTAAAAAACTTTAATTTTTCTCATTTTCCAGAAGCAGTGTTAGCGGCCCAGGACTTCAAAGTGTTTATTTATTTTGACCTTATCCAAACACACTTAATTATTTAGTTTAAAGAGGGGGGTTTATTTGGAGTATAGTGTCATTGCCCCCTGCAGCATGTTTATTTATTTTAATTTATTTGCAATTAATTCAACACGAAATCCCACTAAGCTTCATCATCTCGTGTACAGAAGTGTCCTGGGGTAAGTGCACCAATTACAGGAACTGAAGCAAGCCAAAACACTGCCCATGACTGCAAACACATGCTGAAAGCAAACACTATGCAAATCAGGTGCAACAAGCCTGCCTCATGAGTGGCAATTAACCAACCAACACTAAACTCCCGATCGCAGGGTTGTTAAATACCACACACATTACAGGAGGAAAAATGAGCCATTGTGCTTTACATCCTGAATATCTTCCAGAATCATATTAGCAATGCACAAGAACCAGCTCAGTTTGGCAACACTGCTGGGCTTAATTGATGAAATCCTTATCAGAGCAGCACAACCAGTTCCAAAACACACACAAATCACTTCTACTCACTCGCAGCCTGCTACTTACACTTACTGTTGTTACATTTTGTTTAGTTCTTTATTTTTTAATAGAGAATGAGAGGAGAACCAATATTTCATTTTGTTTTATTTAAAATTTAGAAAAGGTGAATATATATATATATATATATATATATATATATATATATATATATATATATATATATATATATATATATAGTACTGTGCAAAAAGTTTTAGGCAGGTGTGAAAAAATGCTGTAAAGTAAGAATGCTTTCAAAAATAGACATGTTAATAGATTATATTTATCAATTAACTAAATGCAAAGTGAGTGAACAGAAGAAAAATCTAAATCAAATCCATATTTGGTGTGACCACCCTTTGCCTTCAAAACAGCATCAATTCTTCTTGGTACACTTGCACAAAGTCAGGGTTTTGTAGGCATATAGTCAGGTGTATGATTAAACAATTATACCAAACAGGTGCTAATGATCATCAATTCAATATGTAGGTTGAAACACAATCATTAACTGAAACAGAAACAGCTGTGTAGGAGGAATAAAACTGGGTGAGGAACAGCCAAACTCAGCTAACAAGGTGAGGTTGCTGAAGACAGTTTACTGTCAAAAGTCATACACCATGGCAAGACTGAGCACAGCAACAAGACACAAGGTAGTTATACTGCATCAGCAAGGTCTCTCCCAGGTTGAAATTTCAAGGCAGACAGGGGTTTCCAGATGTGCTGTCCAAGCTCTTTTGAAGAAGCACAAAGAAACGGGCAACGTTGAGGACCGTAGACGCAGTGGTCGGCCAAGGAAACTTACTGCAGCAGATGAAAGACACATCATGCTTACTTCCCTTCACAATCGGAAGATGTCCAGCAGTGCCATCAGCTCAGAACTGGCAGAAAACAGTGGGACCCTGGTACACCCATCTACCGTCCGGAGAAGTCTGGTCAGAAGTGGCCTTCATGGAAGACTTGCGGCCAAAAAGCCATACCTCCGACGTGGAAACAAGGCCAAGCTACTCAACTATGCACGAAAACACAGGAACTGGGGTGCAGAAAAATGGCAGCAGGTACTCTGGACTGATGAGTCAAAATTTGAAATATTTGGCTGTAGCAGAAGGCAGTTTGTTCGCCGAAGGGCTGGAGAGCGTACACGAATGAGTGTCTGCAGGCAACAGTGAAGCATGGTGGAGGTTCCTTGCAAGTTTGGGGCTGCATTTCTGCAAATGGAGTTGGGGATTTGGTCAGAATTAATGGTCTCCTCAATGCTGAGAAGTACAGGCAGATACTTATCCATCATGCAATACCATCAGGGAGGCATATGATTGGCCCCAAATTTATTCTGCAGCATGACAACGACCCCAAACATACAGCGAAAGTCATTAAGAACTATCTTCAGCGTAAAGAAGAACAAGGAGTCCTGGAAGTGATGGTATGGCCCCACAGAGCCCTGATCTCAACATCATCGAGTCTGTCTGGGATTACATGAAGAGAGAGAAGCAACTGAGGCTGCCTAAATCCACAGAGGAACTGTGGTTAGTTCTCCAAGATGTTTGGACCAACCTACCTGCCGAAGTTCCTTCAAAACTGTGTGTAAGTGCACCTAGAAGAATTGATGCTTGATGCTGTTTTGAAGGCAAAGGGTGGTCACACCAAATATGGATTTGATTTAGATTTTTCTTCTGTTCACTCACTTTGCATTTAGTTAATTGATAAATATAATCTATTAACATGTCTATTTTTGAAAGCATTTTTACTTTACAGCATTTTTTCACATCTGCCTAAAACTTTTGCACAGTACTGTATATATATATATATATATATATATATATATATATATATATATATATATATATATATATATATA
>JAGXEW010000063.1:396266-413026 GCA_030684275.1 Acipenser oxyrinchus oxyrinchus
ATAAATATATATTCACCTTTTCTAAATTTTAAATAAAACAAAATGAAATATTGGTTCTCCTCTCATTCTCTATTAAAAATAAAGAACTAAACAAAATGTAACAACAGTAAGTGTAAGTAGCAGGCTGCGAGTGAGTAGAAGTGATTTGTGTGTGTTTTGGAACTGTTTGTGCTGCTCTGATAAGGATTTCATCAATTAAGCCCAGCAGTGTTGCCAAACTGAGCTGGTTCTTGTGCATTGCTAATATGATTCTGGAAGATATTCAGGCTGTAAAGCACAATGGCTCATTTTTCCTCCTGTAATGTGTGTGGTATTTAACAACCCTGCGATCGGGAGTTTAGTGTTGGTTGGTTAATTGCCACTCATGAGGCAGGCTTGTTGCACCTGATTTGCATAGTGTTTGCTTTCAGCATGTGTTTGCAGTCATGGGCAGTGTTTTGGCTTGCTTCAGTTCCTGTAATTGGTGCACTTACCCCAGGACACTTCTGTACACGAGATGATGAAGCTGAGTGGGATTTCGTGTTGAATTAATTGCAAATAAATTAAAATAAATAAACATGCTGCAGGGGCAATGTCACTATACTCCAAATAAACCCCCTCTTTAAACTAAATAATTAAGTGTGTTTGGATAAGGTCAAAATAAATAAACACTTTGAAGTCCTGGGCGCTAACACTGCTTCTGGAAAATGAGAAAAATTAAAGTTTTTAACTGAATCCCAATTTTTTTATTCTGTGTCTGTGCTAGCCTGTCACTTAAAAGGGGATGTATGCTGAATTTTAAAAGGTTAAAATCAATAAAAATGAAAATTCAAGTGAAGCCCTCTCTCCCTCGTACCAAACAATTTTGAGTTCTAATCGCACAGCGATTTCTTAACTGGTGGAGGAAGCTGCACAGCATCGGACAAGTTCAGGGACTGTTTTTTGTTTTGTATTTTCGGGGCAGGATAGGAATAATGAACTCCTTGCAGCCTCATCGGAGAGGTTGAATAAACAGACATTTGTACATGACTCTTCAGTGCAGGAGAGAGATTAGAGTCGCCAAAAACTGGGACCTCCGAACTGAAGGGGTGGTTAAAGTTTAAGCTCTCTTTAGAAATCTTATAGTCATCCAATAGGAAACATTGATACGATTACTACTATAGTATTGACAACAAATTCATATTGTGAGTCTATTGTTATTGTAGTAACATTGTATCCTGATTTATGGTACTAGCATTTAGTGTCCTGGGATGGCATATTGAATTCCAGGGACACCTTCTTCAAAACCAGGATGATCCAGAGAAAACAGGGACAGGTGGCAACCTTTAAATGAGATACCAAATAACTAGTGTCCTTAACCGTTTACATTTCTCTGGGAGTAACCTTGTCAGGCATCATCAGTGAGATGGACAGAGAGGTGGGGCAATTGTTCAGATGTGTTCTTCTCACCTAGACTCCAGAACTTATTACCCAATCTTCTAATATTTTGATTTTTTATTAATGATGCTAATGTTCTTGTTTATTATTATTAGTTTATTTAGCAGACACCTTTATCCATGACGACTTGCAGAGACTAGGGTGTGTGAACTATGCATCAGCTGCACAGTCACAACAATGTCTCACCTGAAAGATGGAACACAAGGAGGTTAAGTGACTTGCTCAGTGTCACACAGTGAGTCCGTGAGGGAGCTGGGATTTGAACCAGGGAACCAGGGACCTCCTGATTACAAGCCTGTTTCTTTAACCATTGGACCACACAGCCTCCTAAGTCGCCTTAAAAACCCTCACGTTAGAGTCAGTAATGTTGATTCTAATCACCTGATGCTTTTTAAAACACTGAATTATGCATTTAATTTTACCTATAATATTGCAACAGTAATGTTTTAATAACAGGCATTTCCAAACCTGATTTAAAGAAAATTAAAACCTGAACATCACATCTATTCAGCGTAGCAGGGCCTAGATGCAGATTGAAAACCCAAACTAGCAGTGTGCCTTTTTAAACAGAGGATAGCTTAAAATTAACTGTAAACACAAACTTATTGCACAATTGGCAGGAGGTGGACTGCCGTCGCAGCATTCATAAATATCAAAGACTGAATATCTAAACACTGAGAGGTATTCCTTTCAAACAAATAAGATAGAGATAGTTATCCTTTGTTAAAGCAGATCTAGACCACAATCAAACACCAAACTGCTTTGCTGTCGTTCACTAGGAAATCCCTATACGGAAGGGACTTTAACCCAGAGATTTGCAATCTCAGATACAAATCAAGAATTACAAGCATCTGTGTGTGTTCCTGCAAGTGTCTGAGCAAATATGCGTGTGTGTGTGTATCTGCGTGTGTGTATCTGTGTATGTGTGTGTGTGTGTGTGTGTGTCTCAGTGTGTGTATCTGCGTGTGTGTATCTGTGTATGTGTGTCTGTGTGTGTGTGTGTGTCTCAGTGTGTGTATCTGCGTGTGTGTATCTGTGTATGTGTGTCTGTGTGTGTGTG
This sequence comes from Acipenser oxyrinchus oxyrinchus, assembly GCA_030684275.1. NCBI lineage: Eukaryota > Metazoa > Chordata > Actinopteri > Acipenseriformes > Acipenseridae > Acipenser > Acipenser oxyrinchus. The sequence goes on from JAGXEW010000063.1 coordinate 398,743, forward strand.
TGTATCTGCGTGTGTGTATCTATGTATGTGTGTGTGTGTATCTGTGTGTGTATCTGTGTATGTGTGTGTGTGTGTGTGTGTGTGTGTGTGTGTGTATCTGCGTGTGTGTATCTGTGTATGTGTGTCTCAGTGCGTGTGTGTATCTGTGTATGTGTGTCTCAGTGTGTGTGTGTGTGTGTGTGTATCTGTATATGTGTGTCTCAGTGTGTGTGTGTGTATCTGCGTGTGTGTATCTGTGTATGTGTGTCTGTGTGTGTATCTGTGTATGTGTGTCTCAGTTCATGTGTGTATCTGTGTATGTGTGCCTCAGTGTGTGTGTGTGTGTGTGTGTGTGTGTGTGTGTATCTGTATATGTGTGTCTCAGTGTGTGTGTGTGTGTATGCGTGTGTGTGTGTGTGTGTGTGTGTGTGTGTGTAAATGCAGGTAATATGGTCTTCAGGAAAGCTTTCTTGCATGCCTCTTTGTGCTACATTTGAAGTAGTGTCTTGGGTTAAATTTGTCTCTACCATTTATGATTTTATCGACTTCAATCAAGTCCTGGGATCAGCTTGGTATTGCCCTGTAGTATTCACATATAAAGATTCTTTGATCATATCCCAAAAGAAAGGAAGCGAAGCAGGTACAATGTTGTCACATTTATATGTCCACGGTTAGCGTTTCTAAAAGTTTAAAGGACAGTAAAGACACAAGTAAGAAAAGAAAAAAGATTAGCATAATTCATCTGGAAAAGAACTGTACCACCATGGAGAACTTTGCATAAAGATTGTGTCCCTGAGCAGATACACACTGCAAATTATTAACATGATTGTTTCAGCCAATTGTTTTGCACACAGTGAGGTACATTTAACAAAAAAAAAAAAGAACATTTGATTTGGGTCCCACTGGTAAAAATAAGTGCTGAATTAAAATGATGTGTGTGGTGAGAACACTTTGCACACAGCGAGGGAGTTTAACATAAAATGATTTCTTTGTAACGCTAGGTACGGAGTCAATGAACCAGGGAGAACTATAGGAAGGAGGGAGGGGATATATATATATATATATATATATATATATATATATATATATATATATATATATACATACACACACACACATTAAGAGTCTGTTCTTGAAGGTGTGTTTTTTTTAGATTTATTATTAAGCCTCCCATCCTGATAGAAATGTGTATTCCGAATACAAGCGGAGTCCAGCTGTAAATATGTTTATGGGAGTGTGGCTGTGCTAGCTTGTCTTGCAGAACGGGCTATTGTAGCCAATCAGACAGAACCTCAGAACCTTTCCTTGACCCCTGATACAGTCCTCTGCCAGCAGTGCTGTTTTTGTTTGTTTGACTGTTTTCTGTCGGTGCTTTATGAAGTCTGTCTTAGTACACTGCATTAAAGCCCCTGTTATCTAAGAGACTTTCTGAAGGGACTAGCCAAGGGCTATAGCAGGAAAGAGACTAGGTGAACTGCAGAGTGAGTCCTGCTTGCTTCTTCAATCAGACGCAGTCAGTCCAATGCACACAGTGCGGCACATCTACTTTGCAGTGCGAGAACGTTTCTCCTGTAAAGGGAACACTGACATTGTTCAGATAATTAATGTGCAGCGGCGCTTTGCTCTCCAGGAACGTGCTGAAATGAGTTCACCTTTTGAAAAGAAAAAGGCTGTTTTGCTCTATCACCTGCTAATCTAAATCCTTGTTTCCTTTCATCAAGGGTTTGTTCTGTTTTTTGTAACCGACAGGAATTGGTGCTGCCGATCACGCTGACTGACACCCCTAGAAATATTAAAAGCAGCAGCAAATATTTTACCAGAACCTGACAAGCTGACATGCATTAATGTGGAGCCCTAGTTTAAATCCTTTGGTTTCTTTAGAAAGGGTGAATTGGAATATGTATAGGGCCTAGCTGCTTGAGCAGGCACTGTCTTTACCATAGAGGCCCACTTCTCCTCACTGAGCAGAATAAAGGGGAGCCCCAGGAGAATGTATCATGCCCCTAAAACACACACACACTGTGGGGTCCGGTATAACCATCTAATAAACAGCAGATCTAAATACTGCAGCCATTTACATGAATCTGTCTGGTGCTCTCCCTCTGGTGCGATTTATCAGCTCCCTCTTTAACTATTAAGGTGCAGTGGAAAGGGAAAGAGCAGTTTTTGTTTTCTTTTTAAATGTTATGGTGAAGATAAGATCCACCATGGTCTGGATCAGGGCTGGGCAATTTAATAGTGGTTCCAGTCCAGGTCTTTGTTCTAACCGTGTTCTAAATGATTTAACTGAACAATTAAACCTCCATCTAGGTCCACAGTTGTGCATTATTTCATTTGATTGATAACCCGGAGTGTAATATCCTTCCAGAACCAGATCTGATAACTTATGTGACTTCGGGGAAAAAAAAACAAAATTCAAGAAAATGAATGAATGTATTGAGCTCCAATCACAGCTCAATATAGTGCTCCCCTGGGTCATGCTACAACCTCCTCAAATGTAGTTACTGGGGACTGACCTGCTGGATTCGATCTGTGGATGGGTACAGGGGTCAACACATGAGAGATTATTGTTTACTGTGATTCACTGTGAAAGCCACCGTGTATAGAGATCAGGGCAGGTCATCCTTATAAATATCCACCAGGGGGAGCCAAGCTCAATTCAGAGCAACAGCCGGAGAAGACAAAGAGCTAAAGTAACATTTGCAGCACCCCTATTAAAAAACAATAAAATAAATAAATAAATACAGTTTAACAGCACATAATTATAAAATCACGTCCTGCTTAGTTTCCCTTTTTCTATTAAGACTTCTGTACAGTTGGCAGTCGCTAAATATTGAGTTTTGAAAGCTGCCTCGCCTCCTGTTACTCTGAATGACCTTGAGGTTCCCCTGATCACTTGGTAGCTCATCCTCACCGAGATGTATACCAGCTGATATGTGTTGCGTCTCAGCTGTGGTGTCTTTGGTTAAAGAGAGACCTTCAGTACAGTGTGAGACAGCTTCCCTTTGTACAAAGTCTGCAGCCAACGCCACAATAAATGAAGCTGCAGGCAGCTGCAGACTCACCTTGCTGACAAATGCTCCGTATCTTCACTTTTGAATGTGTCAATATAAGCAGGTTTCAGTCATGTCAGTGACCTTTTTGCAGAAAAGTGTCACGCTCAGCTTTGACTGGACCGAAAACTGCAGCGAGCAGCAATCTGTAGCATCAGGCGATGGCGGGCGCTACAGAAATAACCAGTGATTTTATTTTACAGCGATGGCGTGACCCTCCAGAACACAGCACTGCTGTCGATTTTAAATTAGACTTGTCCTCTGAACTGTTATGGAGTATGGTGGACCTAAGCAGGGCTGATATGACAAGCCGTCTCCTCTCTGAGAGGTGAGTGAGACCCAGGTGGGGTTACACTGGCAATGTCATCGGGTTTGACTCAAGCAGGTCACAGTCCTTTCCTTGGGTTTTCCGCTCATTAGTTTTAAGTCTGTCAGTTTGCAGCCTGCAATGTACTTGTAGGGCCTGGTTTTGGGTAATACAAAGGGAGCAATTTGTCTGTGAAAATCATCCTGGATTGTACATGCAATTTTCATATTCCAACCATTCAGCCAATACCTTCAGTGACACTCATTATGAACTGCGTTTCTAAGAACAAGATACCAATTCTGTACACTAACCCATTTCCCCTTTTATATAATACAATGTGAGAGAACTGAACCAAACTCCTGGGCACTTCCCTTTCCCTAGCTCTCTCTCTCTCTCTCTCTCTCTCTCTCTCTCTCTCTCTCTCTCTCTCAAACCTAATCATGTTTGTCTCTAGATAGAGACCTATTGTAAGAGCAGACCACAATCTGTGGATCTGCCGTTCCATGGTAATAATTTGACTGCACTATTGATAAACCAATATTACTGCTCAAGAATGTTGTGTAGTAGTCATACTGGAGTATCATCTAAGAGTGCTGGAAAGAAACAAACGCACATGATTTCTGGATGTTAGTTTTACTTTTCCATTGCATGAGATGGTTACTGTCATTTTACTGCAGTTTGTGTAGACGTTGTCAAATATTTCCTCAGAGGTGACTGAAGTCTGCGTCAGTGGCTCCAGTGATCCACACACTTGGGAAAAAAAAACAACAACGTGTGGCTATAAACCTCTGCACATCTAAATATTTCCTCTATATAAATATGAAATGGATACTGTCAAGGAGCGTGAACAGCGATGCGGCTTATGTAATGAAGGCTTGCTGCAGTAAATCCTTTAAGGGCAGCCAGTAAAACATTGCAATTTTTGTATAAATACTTCATTTCCTCAGCATAAATTAAACTGAAATGTTGGGTGCTTTAAGACCAGCCGTACATACTGTACCTATACATGTACAACCGCTTTCACTGGGTAATCAGCGTATGATCAAAATATTGTTCCTTTAATAAGCAGCTCTTACCTCTCGGATTGCGTTAGTTTAATCAATAGCTTACGTTAAAATGAACCAGCTGCCTTAAAAACAGCTAAAAAAAACAGATGCTCTGTGAAGAACCTTAATTGGAGAGTCTCCTAAAATAGTCATATTCTCTGTGCTGAAGATTATTTCAGATCCCACAGGAATGTTTTTTTTTATACTTCACGCTGCATTTCAGTCCTTGTTATATCTCTTTGAATATTGCGGTTTGTGTGATGAGTATTAAGGAATGGTAAGGACAGAAGTGACAGCTCCAACTTAATCTTTTAATTCTTTCTTTTTATGCACAGTACAGATATACTGCTGTACTAATGCTTCAATTCAGGATTCTCATGGAACGCAGTGCTTTTTGCTTTTCAATAATTGATGAAATCTATTGAGCAATTTACTGTGTGGGTGGCTATCTTGATTTGTTATTTTTGGTAAAATTGCTGTGTTCGTACTAAACAAATGCTTTTATGCAATTATTTTGATTAATTAGTAATTATGGAAATTGAGTGACAGCAGCATAGTGCAAGTAGGCAATTTATGGGTTCTGTTCCCCACTAATGTATGTCAGCCCTGACCTGCACAGCCGCATTCAGCCCAGATCTCTACCAAGCTAAATGAATGTCACATCCATTCCATCACGACCACATCCCAATCAGAACTGTTACAAAGCTAAACTTTTACAGTATTGCAGGCTAAACCAGGAAACTTAAGCATTTGTTAGGCAGATCTTTATCAATGCTGGCACTGGTTTTGACATGGGCTGCTTTACAGCTTGACAGGGCAGTGTAAATGTCAAGTTCGGTTCAAAGGGCAGTTCACTTATTATTGCCGCAGTGCGTGGCAAGCCTTTGATCTGTCCCTAACACACGTGTTCAGCTCCCTTCTTTTAAAACTTGGAAAACAAAAGCGATCCCTCCAAGTCACAGCTGCGATGGAGGGTCATTAAGCAGAGAGTCTACAGAATCACGCCTCCAGGCATCTCGCCATGACCGCAGGTTGTCAAAACACATCACGATCACCTGCTAACTGACGACGTTGATAATTGTTGAGCAAGGGGAAATGTTGATTTTAAAAAGCTAAACAAGTGTTTAAAGCCCCCAGTCAAGCCTGGCGGGCTCCATTGGGTTTCACAGATGCATTAACACAAGGTAGACAAGGCACAAACACACTCGCCCAGATCCTGGGCAATGTCCCACCATCAGCTCTGCCAAGGGTTATACTGAACACAAATGATTCCCAACAAAGACAAGCACATACACACACAGCACAAACACTCTCGGAGATGCATCTTTCAGCCCAGAGCTACATCGCCTGCACTCTTCTTAATGAACCTCCTTGAAACAAGTCCTGGCAGGCTGCAGGTCAGGGGTCACCATTGTAGCAGACGATGCCTCCGTCTCTGCTGAGGTAGCGCTTATGTGACCGCTCATTTTTCTGATTCAATCTTGGGTAACTTACAGTTAGGAGCATTATGTGACATTTTTTGAGAAGTGGTTCCTAATATCTATTCTTAGTGTGTCCATTAATTTTAACCCATAAATCCTGTTTGTGCAGGATGAGATGCTTTTAAATGAATGTGCTCAGATAAGTCTGCCTGCCATTTTCAGGACTTTTGTATGAAGCGGTAGTGATAATATTAATTGTTAGTCTAAGCCTTCCTGTTCTTACGCTAACTTAGACTTGCCTAATGTTTCTTAAGAGGTATTCACATAGAAATGAACTGAACTGCACCCAATGCAAGAGACACGCTTGGTATATGGTCATCATTGTTGAACGAGATCCAAGTCATGTATGAGCAACACGCTGCTCAGACCACGGATTGCCCAACACTTAGTTTACCATCGCGTTTTCAAAGCGTGACGATTGTGCTTATGTAGGTACTGTGGAAAGGGTATTGCTAAGCAAATCTAGATTAAAGAGATACATTGTTAGCTGGTCTAGCTGTTTCTGCAACACCTTTACTGCACCAATAGCAACAGCAGCAAAAATCCTCGTTCTCTAATCCCTTGTTAAATAAGCTGTTTAACAACAAGAGGGCTGTTCACTGCACGGCAATTGCTTAATTAAAAGCACAGTAGTTGTTGTTTATTTATATTTTTGTTTTTTCACAGTTTGTGGTCACCGCAGGATATTAGGAATACTTAATTTTAAGAATTTACTCTCCCAAGGAAATTGGTTCAACTCAAAATGCTCTTTCCATGTTAGAATATTTTGTTTCTGTATTATTGTGTATTCAACGACAGTGGTTCGAAGCTGAAAACGCCAGTGGATGGCGGATGATTATTTACCAGGCTTATGTCTTTTTCAACCATGGGCATTTCTTCTTAATAGACTCCCGTAAGCTGCATTCTTGAAATAAATGATGGTTTTAGGAAAGATCCTTAGAGGTGGGCAACTGAAAGGTCTAGTAAATGTGGAATCTCTATACAACATCACATTTTTATTAGGAATAGATATTATAGCTGCACATTTTACTGGAATATTTACAGTAGTAAGCATGATAAAAACAAACCAAAAAAACAACAACGATCAAGCACAAACACTAGAGAATGCTGGAGAACACACGTAATATGATATTAAACAGGTTTGAAATGATTGCAGGTCATATAAAGTAGCACACCCTTTTAATAACGATGAAATAGTTCACAAATATGAGCAAAGTTTATATTACTGTTTATAATCTTCACAATTAAGAGTGTTGGGGGCAGGAAGGTCGATTTAATTTAATAACCTTCCCTGGAATGTGTGCTTGCAGTACGGCACAGAGTCCTGGGGACCTGGGCTGTGTTGCAGTTCCGGGGGGTGCTGTGTGATGCTGTCTGCAGTCCTGGGGACCTGGGCTGTGTTGCAGTCCCGAGTGATGCTGTCTGCCTCGGCTCTATACCAGCAGTGTCACTTCACATCTGCTTCATGCTGACAGGAGCACATTGTCGGTGTACAGGCCTAGAAGGGCTCAGAGCGAGAGAAGAAACCTGTACTGAGACAGTCAACCTGCTCCGTTTTATAAAGCCAGCCTCTAAAATGTGCAGAGAAATCTGACGTTGGAAATAATCTGTCTCTCTGAAGCTGTGTGCTGTGGATCAATAATACATGTTTTGCTTAAACTCACTGATAAACAGTGAGGTGAAAAGTAAAAAGAAAAGTGCAGGCAAGGTGTGTGTTGTTGGGGTGGGGTGGGGTGGGGGTGGAGCAGATGTAGCCGAACTGGTAAAACGCTACAGTTAGTGCAACATAGAATAACAACCATATCTGTACATTGACTGATAAACAGTATTGTTAAGGACTGCCAATCAGCTGCTTTGTTTATTTCTGATTTGTGAGGTGGAGCTGTCACTGGCTGTCGTTTTTATATCCTTGTTGGCCATAGTAGACTGCAGTTCCCGTTACTGTTGCAGATTGGTTCCGTTTATCCAGTTGCCTTCCTTTCCTCAAGTGCCTGAAAACCACTGTCTGTAATTAAAACTCACTGTAAACATAACCTTTGATCCACGCTGTGTTGTCTGATCAATTTCTTTTCCATCCCCACAGCATTCAACACTTGTGGGTTGACATTGTCATTCTATCAGCCACTCTTCCATTTAAAAAAAAAAAGCATGCTTGTGTCTTTTTAAAGCTTTAGACACATTGATAACGAGGTCAAGTGCTGTCTGGGACCATGAGTCCTAGAGTCAAAATGTTTTAGTACTGTATAAATGCTTTCTGTGTGTTTTCTTTCATTGATTACCTTTTGTATTGTCGCTCTGCTGCGATTTCTCAGTTTTTTTGGAACTGTAAGCTTCCCTCTATTGTCATGAATATGCTGGCTAGTTGTTGATGGACTGTTGGTGGTCTGTGATCATAGTCCTCATTCCATGTCTAAGATTCTGTTAAAGCCTGGAGTGGCTCAAACTGCCATGCAACAGTAACTCTTAAATGTAACGGCCGCCAGAAAAGGAAGAGGACGAGGAAAACAATAACTTGAATGGAAAGTGACTGAAATCAATAGGATTTTCATTACAGTTACGTTTTCATCTTTCACAGTGGGGCTGAGCGGACAGATGATAAATGATGCATTAATATTCCCTGCCAGCACTTCCCGGCAATGTTTTCTGCTGAGGGCTGTCGCTCTGGCCAGTGTCTATCAAAATGAAGAGACGTTTCTTCTCTCCCTCTGCACTGTCGACAGTCCTGTGTGGCACTCTTGTCGCTACAAATAGCTAGCATCTAACACACACTGTACAGTGTTAAATACACAGCATATAGCTTTGATTTTAGTTTAAAAAAAAAAACTTTGATTCAAAAGGAACTTGTGGAATTTGGGGCTTTGTTGGTTTTGTGTAGGCTGTGAATTTCAGACAAAACACTGATCTTGTTCGATTTACTTATCAATTGAGAGTGATCCCTTGTGGTTTGCTAGTTAATTCTCTTTTGAATCGCGGTTGCCCTTCTCTCTCAATCCAGCTGTATCCCTGGTAGTCTAAGTGCGTACTTCTACACAAGAGATGCTGATAACGACCAGCACCGCACAATTCCATGTAATACCCAGAAAGAATTGCGATAAAGACTACCACAAGGTTTCTCTGTCATTCACTTGTACTTGTAAAAATGTTCTGCAGTTTTATTGACTGATAATGTATTAGAAATGCATCTGCAAATATACATTCAGGAAATCAACCGCTTGGCTTTTCTTTGGGGGGCAGCTTTTCTGTTGCGGCTCCCTTGTTTTGGGGAATCACAAGCTTATTATGATGAGCATTCTGCTCCATTACCAGCCATTTTGAAACTATTTTATACAAACGCACTGTATTTATAGTTAAAGCTTTCTGACAAGCGGTCTGTGTTGCTCTAGCGTAAACTTTTATAACCGTGGATATGGCATGTAATCATAATAAATACCTAATACTGTTAGTTACAATCTTTATAACACACGTTTATATGTATTATTAAAAATCCTTCAACTAAACTGTTACCAGATACTATTGGTTTAATATTCGTAGCCAAGACTTCTATTGAAAATGATTTTGGATTCATCTGGCTGCTTGCTGGCCTATGATGCTTGTATATTTAGGTGTTTGAAGGAACTGCTGGTTTCTAATCGGCTTACTCCCTACACAAACTGAAAGGTTAGACTTCTGCTTTGAAGCAGTGGTTCCATTACTTTCCCTGGGTTGCATGGACACCGCTGATAAATGATGCATTCATATTCCTCAAATTATTCCTTTCAAATCCATCTAGAACGCAGTGTATTACCGTGGCCTGTCTTTGTCTGTAATGTCTGCTGAAATGAAGACATCGTTTTCTATTAATGTCTATGTGAGATTTGTCTAACAGCTTGATCTGCCTGGGGCTGAATCCTTAAGCTTGGGTCGCAGTCAGAGCTGCATTGTATTCGTTCATTTTATTTTATTTTATTTTTGTATACAGTATAGCTAGCAAGTTTGGAGCTGAAGTTTGGATTTTCTTTGTGAATTTAAGGACATAGATACAATAAAACATCAGGACTGCCTTGTGGAGGAGAGAAGACTTCAGGGTTGTATTGCACTGGAAGGCAGTGGGTTTTAGTAGCTCAGTGGTTAGAGTGCAGGGCTGCAGTGCGGAAGGTACAGGGTTTTAGTAGCACAGTGGTTAGATTGCAGGGCTGCAGTGTGGAAGGTACAGGGTTTTAGTAGCTCAGTGGTTAGAGTGCAGGGCTGCAGTGTGGAAGGTACAGGGTTTTAGTAGCTCAGTGGTTAGATTGCAGGGCTGCAGTGTGGAAGGTACAGGGTTTTAGTAGCTCAGTGGTTAGAGTGCAGGGCTGCAGTGTGGAAGGTACAGGGTTTTAGTAGCTCAGTGGTTAGAGTGCAGGGCTGCAGTGTGGAAGGTACAGGGTTTTAGTAGCTCAGTGGTTAGATTGCAGGGCTGCAGTGTGGAAGGCAGTGGGTTTTAGTAGCTCAGTGGTTAGAGTGCAGGGCTGCAGTGCGGAAGGTACAGGGTTTTAGTAGCTCAGTGGTTAGAGTGCAGGGCTGCAGTGTGGAAGGTACAGGGTTTTAGTAGCACAGTGGTTAGATTGCAGGGCTGCAGTGTGGAAGGTACAGGGTTTTAGTAGCTCAGTGGTTAGAGTGCAGGGCTGCAGTGTGGAAGGTACAGGGTTTTAGTAGCACAGTGGTTAGATTGCAGGGCTGCAGTGTGGAAGGTACAGGGTTTTAGTAGCACAGTGGTTAGAGTGCAGGGCTGCAGTGTGGAAGGTACAGGGTTTTAGTAGCTCAGTGGTTAGAGTGCAGGGCTGCAGTATGGAAGGTAGAAGGTTTAGAAGAATCATTGATTCGATCGCTGGGCCATTGTCTGATGCAAATGGTAACAGCTGGCAGGTCACGAGGGCTGGATCCACAGGAGCACGTTTACAGGGTCTGGGTTTCGGTGTCTCATTTTCAGCAAGCTGCGTGGATCTCTTTATATTGACAGGTGGGTGACTACACCCACAAGTGATGAAGTCCCACAATGTAGTTATGAGATCCACAATGTGGCGACCAAATGCAGCTCTGTGATTAAACCAGCAGACTGTCAGGGGGCAACTGTGATTAAACCAGCAGACTGTCAGGGGGCAACTGTGATTAAACCAGCAGACTGTCAGGGGGCAACTGTGATTAAACCAGCAGACTGTCAGGGGCAACTGTGAGTAACAGAGCCGCACTCTGCAGGAAATCAATCTAGCACACTGTTCTAGCCCTCTCCTTCCATTTCTTTGGTTGATTGAGTGAGATGGGGCAGATGTGTTTCGGTCCTTGGGGCTCTGGCAATCTTGGTAGCGCAGACCCAGAGAGACAAAAATCCCACCTCCCTCCCAGCTAACTCTTTCATAAAAGATTTTCTCCCGCAACGCTCTCCCTGATTAATGTTGAGATATTCTATCAGTTATTGACTGGCTAAAGTATTGATTTGCTGTTGTGGCTAGGATTTCACCTCCAAAGTGACACCTAAACACACTGTCTGCTTCTATATGCATAACATTGATTGCTTGAAAGGATGGGCGTTGCAATTAAACTTTAAATATGGATGCCTGTTTAAGTCGATGCATAACAATAATTTGCAATATAGTTTAGACATTTTGATTGCCATTATGTTTTATTATTTATGATTCAATCGAGTCATTTCGGCAGCAGTGTGAGACTTTCCAGGCAAAAACATGTCTTTGCTGCTACAAATAAGTGAATGTTAAAAGGGTAAAACAAAATCAATGATGTTTTTCTTGCACGCCTCTGACATATCTATTCTCTGATTTGTAACCCCTAGGCATATCAATGACTGCAGTGATTAATGTCCCCCTCTTTTGTATGTCTGTCCCCTGATCTCTGCTATCTAATTTCTCTTGTCCTCGGCTCTAACCCCCAGCTGTTCCTGCACTATCTGTATCAATTACAGCGATGGACACAGATAAATGTTCACCCTGCTGTCTCTGGAGTGTCTGTAGCTGTTTCTCCTCTTGTTTTTGTGTCCAACACTCATCCAAATAATAGGCCTTTTTGAAAGGAAGGCTCTGTCATTTCACCCCTCTGATTGCTGCCATCTATCATTTGTTTTAAATGTAATTTTTTTCCAGCTAAGCACCTCTTTGAAAATAACTTTTTAACACCAGTCTAATCCACCTCGGAAGAGACAAAAGTACCCAGGCAACCTTTATTCTTTCTCAGTGAGCTCCTAGGTGCAAAACCTTAACTGGTGACAGCATTTGCCTGCTTTATAGCTCCTTATCTGCCCTGATAACTTGCTAACTTAGTTACTGTAGGTCAGAGGAAGGAGGTGATTCATGAATCGTTAGAAATAAATGCAGTCACGACAGAGACGCGATTAGCCGTTTTAAATCTTCCCCAATTTTGTTTGGCTTTACAATCGAGGCAAACCAAAAACATCACCATAAATGTGAGAGATGAGTAGAAATGAGATGCCATTTCTGTTCTGCGTGCTCAGTGTTAACTGTGAACCACTTCACCGTGCAATGCATCACCAACCTCCTACAGCCCAGTTACTGACGTCCAGCGCATTCCTGGTCTATCACTCGAACCTGTTACATCCTGCACAGCACAGCCTGACTTCCCAGCAACCACCTCCGGCCGTTTCCATGGTGCTTTGGAAAGTCAAAATGAATTCAGCTCCAGCTTCTCCAAGAAATTGATGCTTTTAAAGTGTAATGGTCAAAGGAATAATCCTGCTTTTCAAAAAAAAAAAATCACTAACGCAGCCTATATTTTCAGCAGCTGAATGAGAATGGATTTCTATCGTTATCTGAATTGCCCCCAGGAGGATAGCGTTACCCGTGTGTTTTGTGTTAATGATCGTCTGCTTGATGTTAAAGGAAAGCTGTCCCTTTCTTCTTACTCACAATCCCAGACTCTGCTGCTAAATAAAACTGCATTCCCTTTCTCTCGCTGATGTTTCATGCTTTGCTTTGTACAGTGGTAATTGCCTTGTGAGCTGGGATGTCTCGGTTCACATTGACAGTCAGTGAGAGCCTGAATACTTTTTGCATGTGTAAATACCTTTGCCACCCCAAGATGGGCACAACTGTCTTCTCCAGGTGACAGACTGCTTCTCTACCTGAGACACATGGCAAGGTGAACTCATCGTGTCGTTTGATATCCTGAATCAATGTTCTTTTTAACTAATTTGATCCCCTAAACCTTGAACGGATTTGATTTTTTGTATAAAATTCTTCCCACTTTCTGTAAAATGTATCCATGGGCCATTAATCAGCTGGGGATTGCTACACACAGCTTAATGTTTGCTCCCAGTATATCTAGTCTGTTTACACACAGCAGTCAATTTCATCTTTGGAGCGTCCTATTGCTTCTGTGTACATACAAATCCCTCCTGCCTGCTTTTCTTTGTTTCGCCAAAAGTGGTTCAGGCACTTTTGTTTACCCCCCAGCAATATGTTGTTCAAGCAGGATATTAATTGTAGGTGCTCTCTGAATACAATACGAATGGTTGTGATGAGTGAGTTTACTTCAGAAGCATCTCCTAGCTGATTTAATTACCCAGGATTTGTGAATACAGCTATCGAAACGATCATGATTGTGAAAATGTGCAATTATACAATAAATGGAACACAAAAGGTAGCAGTAAGTGAAAATGTTATTAAAAAAATCTGGATGGTCGCTAACACTTTCTCTGCTTTGAGCGTTTTGGGAACTGCCTTGGCTTCATGTTCTGTATATATTCAAACAGAGATTTGGATTGCAGTCAAATACAAATTAATCTGAAAAACTGCTACACCTCTTATCAATAAAGTAAAAATTGTAATCAAAAGAAAAATAATTTTAAAAACACACACACACACACACACACACACACACACACACACACTCCTCTCCTGCCTGCGGCTGCAGCTTTAATAAAATAGATGAGAAAGGTAGCTGGATGTCTTTTAAGAAACTCTCAAGTCCACACAGGGAGTTCTCTGAATTAATTACACCTCTGAATGTTCTCCAGCTTCTAGCTCTAACGGACAGTGTTGTTTAAATACGCTGCTGTTACGAAAGCACAGCACCTGTATTGCCCTTTGGTGACTCATTTAAACTTCCGAGATGATATGCATATGTTTTAAATTTTAGGGTTTATAGAATATTTTTTTTAAACTTTTGCTGAAGGAATGGTGTATTCAGGAAGCATCCTCCTAATCTGCAAGAGAAAACAAGATTGCACAGCACAGCGGTTCAGTATTTAATGATTCAATCTAACTCACACTGTTCTAAACAGCAAAGACATTGCATCCCTCTGTTGCTGTGATTGTATTGAATAGAGAATTATTCCGATCAATTTAGCTTTCAGTCTCTTAAGGTTTGGCATTACGAAAAATCAAGAAATCACATAAAGAACCTCATGTAAGAATATGAACTGTCATTCTGAGA
>JAGXEW010000063.1:413526-429092 GCA_030684275.1 Acipenser oxyrinchus oxyrinchus
TGCTAAAGACAACACTCCCCTAGATTAGTACATGTCAGGGCTGAAAGCATTAATCAAGCTGTGAAGGAGAGAGCACTCGGAACATCCTCAGCGTCTTGCTTGGACATTTCATTTATATCTATATATAGAAACATACGCTACGTTTTCCTGCATTTGTAAACACACGGTTCTCTTGTGAAAAACAAGTAATCTCACTCCTCTTGGGAGTCCTGTTTCCATCTGAGCAGTTCACATCTGCAGAGTGTGGATGACGTCATATCCAACTCTCCCTTCCTTGCTGCTAGCTGCATGCTAATGCATATTAACACACATATTAATCGCAAGCAAAAGCTATTCCTCAGTCACCAAGTAATACGTCTTTTTATAAACAGTTTGTAAAGGCAGATATGGGGCTGTCCTGGATTGAGCCCCATGGTCAATATTGAGCACCCCTGCTGTAGAATATGTCAGGTTATTTCTTTCAAGAAGTAATTCAGCTGCAACTTACAAAGCCAATATGATGTGAGCGAAATTTAACAAGACTCTTTTATTTATTTTTTGGTCCATGTACCTAGAAAAGCCATGAAGGACATGACAGAACCATACTGTGACCCTGGGGATTGAACGAGATATACTCTTTTCAAATTTAAAATGCATACACAAAACAAACACTGCCTCCGTATATCTTTAACAAGGATGTGAAAAAAAGAAAGAGTAAGGCCGCAATGATAAAAGAAAGTGTGATTCTGGAGTCAGCGTGAGGTGTGCTTGAAGAGCCTGTGTCTGATACAAATTTGCAAGGCAGCAACATGGCTTCATGTGTCACCCTCCCTGCAGCACTGCCTCCAGCTACACACACCTCCCAGGAGAACCGCAACCTGACAAAACCCATCACGCCTCCTTGCTCCAATTAGCAATCTGGAAAATCAATAAATACATCTTTATTTCTCCGCTAGCTCCGTTCCTCATGCTTCCCAGGAATCCAATCAGCAGCATTTTCCACTTTGTTTAGACAAATGTATCTGGGAGTCAGGGGAACGGTTCAGCAGAGTAACACTGCCGTTCAATATTCAGGAGTCACTGAAGCTCCTCACTGGCATTCAAGCACACACCCAAATTGAACTCTTCTCAGTAACAAGGGGCTCACTTGCTATCCCAGTCCCCCTACTGATCAAACTCCCCCATCACAGCCATGAAGACCTATAGGACCAGCCGCCCCACCAATGGAAACAGCGACACGGTCAGTAATCACCCAAGCCCAGAGATTAACAAGCAGCAACCCAGAAGTGATTAAAAACCAGATTGTCTCTTAAAAACTCTTGAGATAGGGGTAATATTTGGGGTATTGGGGCAGCTGTACTAATAGAGATGTATGTTGCTCCAGTATATACACTGGGGAATTGTTATGAATGGAATTGCCCTTCACATACGTGTTGCAAGCCTAGTGGGCCCCTTGACATCAACAACAGTGCCCCGCAAGGAAGCAGGAAGATATAATGAGAATGCTGCCAATTATCAAAAACGAGTGAAGAAAAACAATCAAAGAAGTGCTTCTGCCATAATTCATTCAATAGTCACATACAGTAGCTTTCTCCATTGCTTTCATGATTAATGAGCCCCGGCACCTAGACAGCACACAGCAGAAAGCATTTCACATGCTGAGACCCCTGCATAGCTCTCTTTTTTTTTTCTTGAAATCTGGCAAGGAGAGGATTCAGTAATCTCAATCACGTAGAAAGTATTCTTCTGGGCTAAAGGGGTGGTGATGATCAAGGGGCAACGCATTCCAAGCAAGTTGCTGCATTTACTCAACCAATATTAAAGAATAGTAACTAGCCTGGCTTGTGGATATTGCATTTGAATGTGTGTTTTTTGGAATGCATTGTCTGTCTGCATAAAGTGGTAACACTTGGACAGGCTATTCCTTGATGCACTGTTAATATTTAATGTAATACACATTCTGCAATAGCTGAACCATCTTAGAAGTCATTTCCATACAGATTTTGTGCCCGCCCCTTGACAATAGCTGGGAAATTATCGGAAATGACAACTCTCAAGACTTCAAACTGTATGCATCTACCAAAACATTATCCTTATCCACTACACTGGGGTCATTGTAAACCAGTTATTGTCTTTAACATTCAAACCCTTATGGCTGGATTCACAGATTGGCAATACGTTTGAAACTCCGTACCTACTGTAGGATAATATTAGGCAGTCTGTTGTTAGAGATAATTGGAATCTTCCAACAAAAAACAAAAACAAAAACATCATTTGACAATGGGAACGCTTTGAGAATGTATTCAAACAACTGAAATAAACAAAGGCGTCAGGTTGATTCATTGTTAACAGCATGTTTACCATGATGCTAAATTATAAAAGAGCTGGTTTGGTCAGAAACAGTGTATTCCCCATAAGACAACCTTAAACATTTGATAACCAAGACAAACGTTTCTGCTAATACCGCAGTATTAGTAATTGAGTTTTCATCAATGCCTTGGAACATTCAAACATCAGCAACAGTAGCTTGTGAGTTCAGTTCAACTGAAGCCAGGTAGGTAATCCTGTAACCATGAAAACCACAGTCTACTGAAGCACAGCATGTGATTCAATAAATACCAACAAACTGTGCTGCTGAAAGCTAGTTAAGTCTTAAGATTTGTACTTTCTCGGCATTCTGTCAGCCAATGCAAGTTCACCCAGCGACAGAGACAATGAACTGTAATTAATCAAGTTTTGAGATAACAACAACAACAACAAAATGATATACTAAGCATGCATTTCTAATTTGTTAAACAACAACAGCGTTAAGATTGCATGCTGAATATTTCTAGAGGAAAAATGCAGCACTTTTAGTGTGAGAGAGAGAGAGAGAGAGAGTGTAGGAATGTCAGAAAATGCATTTTAAAAATAGCTTGCTAACCTTTTTCTTTAAAAAAAGAAATACACACTGTATAGTACAGCAATTGCAAACCTGCCTGCATCTTAAATGGAGGAAAGGTTACCTCACAACGATACAGTATATAAAAAAAAAATTATACAAAAATCCCATGTACATAGTTTTCTATGGAATGTTTAGACAAGCTTGACCTTCAGTAAGAATTGGAATTTGAAAAGAGCTAGCAGCTGGTAAGTAAGGAGGTGGGTGATGGAGGCAAAAGGAAATGAAAAGTGTAGGATGACTGAGGCTGTGAGGGACAGTGTGTTCAAACTCTACCAAGAGGTACGGTGCTTCTATGTGCTTTGTAAAAAATATGTATATAATGTTGTTCTGCCTGGACGTATCCATTGAGATTCATTTCCCCATTTTCAGAAACATCCCTGGGGCTGGTCAAAGCTACGCATTCCAGTACACTCTGATTCTATGTAGCTGGTAAGCAGCTCCCATACCAGTAGACATATTTTCTCCCTCAGGCAACCTCAAACATTTGATTACAAAGACTAACTTTTCAGCCAATGCCTTATCACCCGTAGCTTTGAACGCTCAAACACAGGCAGCAACAGTATGCCAGTTAGTTCAGTTCAGCTGGCTTTGCTTGACTCAGCATTGCGCCCCCTAGCGAGCGATATATCTAAATGATCTTTCTGTAAATTAAGACTCCACCCATCCATGGCCCGGGTCAGGAAGCTGAGATTTGCAAGAACCAGCTCAACCAACATTTCTCACAATGTCAGTTGTGATGAAAATGTTTTGTGGCAACTTTACACAGTGGCATGACAGAAACTCCGCCTGGCTTTTAGTTTAATAGGTATCTTTTAAAAGAAGATGCTTTTTCAAGGCGGACTAATGCAGCCTTCAGCTCCGTGGACAGCATCAGGGGGGAGGAAAGTGGCATTCAGAGCTGTCAGCATGACTGCACCGTCCAAGCCACTGCAGCTAGTTATTGTGTAATCCCTTGACATATTGAAAATGCCACGCATCTCCAGCTTCCCTCCTCATGTCTGAATGTCAGGTAGAACCATCGCCCTATCAATCAGGGAGCTGGGGAGAAATCGCTTGAGCCTGGTCTTAGAAGGTACCAGACTAAATCACAGCCTCCCAACAGAACAACAGGCTCTTTCAATTAAACTAAATCCAATGCAGTTACTCTCGTTTCCCCAGTGGAATCCAAGGAGTTAGCATTTCCAGTAACTGACAGGCCACCTAAACCAGGAATAGAAGTCCGGTTGTGCTGTTACTTACATATTATGTGTCATTTCTGCAAAGCTCAATGTGTGGGATATTTTCAATGTTGTACTGATTGTAGCAAAACACGTCATCAGGTTGATAGATAGATAGATAGATAGATAGATAGATAGATAGATAGATAGATAGTACAATAGACAGGAAAAAGGTAAATAAATGGATACATATGCAATACCATGATGCTTGAAGGTTTAAATAGAAAGGAACAGTACATTGTTACAGCATTAACTATGTAGTAAATGACATCACAAACACATTAAAAGATTTAAATAGCAATACATGAGTGTAGTAACCATGGCATCAATAGCCTAGAAGTACCTCCACTGTCTGTTTTCAAACACACTGTCCCTTGTATGTTAAATATACTGCAAACATTGGGAAGGTGGCTTTCTAAGCAAAAACACACACACATATATATATATATAGTGTGTGTGTATGTTTCTAAAATCCAGATAAGACCCTTGAAATAAAAAAAAACAGTTAAAAACATTTCGAAAAGGGTCCGGCAGAGATAGTTATTGATTAAAAGCAGACAAAATACAATTTTACCATTCATGGCAAAAACGACACAGACGGGCATGAAAAAGGTCACATACATATCAGTGGCACTAATCAATGCTTGCAAATTGCAAGGCTCAGAGGCCTGGCTACAGTTGATCTCAGATATTGGTAATGAGATATTTAATGGCAGGCAACGAGGGGCTGTTTTAAAAGTATTCAGGTCATTCACTTGCATCGTAAACGGTTCATTGGCCAGCTCTATATAAATGCAAGTGCAATGCTGTTGTAATTATTGACTAAAACAGGTCCAATGAAACAAAGGAGTGCTTCATACACTTTAATTTTAAACACAGATCACAGGCTTCTACTCAGCCTTTCTAATCCTATGCTTTTAGAAAATAAATGTATCTGTTGCTTTACACATAATAATGGGGTGTAATATTTCAAAATCACAACTTCTCACTGAAGAGCTTGTGCAATTACTTGTAGTTTTCAGCTCCGCCAGCACTTTTCCCCTCATTGTATCTCTCTCTATGTCCTCTGCATTACAGCACAAAGAGAACAAAACAGTTCTGATTTATTTTACTGTTACAATACAAGCAAGTACATAAAAAGAATGGATAAATATTCATCAAGGTGTATTGAAGCGCAGTATGGAATAATGAATAAAGTGTTAAAAAAAGTGACATGAAGGAAACCATTTTTAAAATGTGCAAACATGCTCATTTTAAATGAGAAAAAAAAAATGTTGCATGGAATATAAATGTAGAGATTTTAAAAATATACCATACATGTGTTTTGATGTTCACTGAATTTGGGGTAGTTTTCTAGGTTGATAAAATAATTTTTAATTAAGTTGAATGTCATATTCACTACAGTTATTTAAACTATGGCCCTTTTCTTTTTGGTTTATACTAAATGTGAAAGTAACATATTGGTGTAACAGGTTAGACAGATACTGTAGAGAGACAGAGAGACAAGATGGCATGCACTGCTGCAGTTAGCTATCATTGGATTGTCTTCATTTTGCAAAAGGCAGGTGTTTATACCCAAGAGTCTGGCCAGACCAGTTAGTTAATTAATTAATCTTGCAGTTTTATTTGCTCATTGAGTTCAGCCTTCAAAGCACCACTCAATTCAAAACTCAAGCTAACATTTCAATCACGGCATTAATCAGACATTCCAAGCCAAGTCTGGTAACAGGCAGTGTAAAGTCTACCTGTACTGTACCCAACAGAACGCCACACACAGTGAACACTACTGTTACCCGCTTCAGCAGAACCATTCTCAAGAAAGGCAAAGAACACAGGCAGTAGAGAAGCAATTCTGACTTCCAATCACAACACATTTAACAGGACAGAAAAGTACTGCCATTTTTATGCATGTTTTGCTTGGCTCAGTCACTGGGGAAACGAGTGATAAACCAGAATGACCCTTCCTTGTGCTGAGTTGCATGCAGGTGTCAGGGCAGAAAGCATAGGTAAATTACTTCAGTCGCAACGCCCCAGCTGCCGAGGGCAAAATATCAAAAGAATCAGGGCTGTGTTTCAAGACAAAACTTTAAATGCTATAAAATAGTCCCTATTGTAGTGGCTTCCCTGAGGAAATCACCTCCCATATTAAATTCCACCAGAATCTGTACTTTTTTTGAGCTTTTAAATTTGAAGAATGTCAAAACCGTTAAGCTTTACATTATGTAAAACAGAACAAAACAAACAAAAAAAACCAGAAACCCATTCCTTCAAGGTTACCTGTACATTTTTCATCAAACTGTCAGGCAGAGTTGGTATTTCAGAAACACGTTGAACTTGTGACACCTGTCTCTCTGAATAACCAAATGCCAATCAACAAGAGGATTATGAGCTGCTGGAATCCTTAATAACTTCATAAATGCCACTCTTCTCAAATGTGAAATGAATCAGGTATTTAAGATGACCAAAGAACTATGACAAGATGTGAGTGAATTACTTTTGAATTTCTCACTACTTCAAAAGTCAGGAGTTAGTTTGTGCCAGATTGAACCGGATCCCAGAGATCGGCATGCAGATACCGACATCAACAACAATATGGCACGAAATCCCGATCCACAATTAGACCTTGAAGCATATATATATATGGGAGCTACTGTAAATCAAGGCGAGTACATTTTGTCTAGAAACAAAAATGCTATCCCTCTTACTTAAATGATAAGATCCAGTAACTTTTGGGTTACAAATTAACCCCTGTTCAAAGGTACAAGCAAAATGTGTTTAGCATGGTCAACAGTGTTAGCACTTTAGTTAAAGAATCAGTTACAAACAATTATTACTACTGCATCTATAAATGAATTATAACGGATGCTATTACATAGTCAATACATGTAATAGGCAATAGGAATACATATTTATAAATATCTAAGGTATAAACAGGATGCTAAATGGTATTGTGATAAAACACATATTCCTTGTTATTAACCTGCAATCTGTATAAATGTTTATAGAAATGGATCTGCAAACTGAAAGAGTGACCAGAGTAGTTAATACTGTTTGGGCATCTATTGGGGTGCGAGAAAACTTGAAAACACCACAGTTCATATTGTTTTAAAAACACAATTAGAAAGCTAAAAAAAAAGTTAAACGAGTCAAGAGTCTGTGGACATCTGTAGATCGCAGGGAAGGTTTGGCTGTGCTAATAACAGAGGCAGGCAAAATGATAGCTTGTCAAATTGAGATGCACAACTTGGGATTTGAAACATCTGGGCTGCAGGAGCCCGAGTCTTATCGAGTCAGCGATTCCGCAAGATTAGCTGTAGTAAAGTGTTTAAACGAGCAGAGCTGGTCTCTGCTGTTATAAATCATGATTCTGTAACCCATTAAAATCAAACCACAGAATAAGGCTAGACAATGCACAGCGGCATGGATCTTCATCAATGCTATCGTCACTGCCTGCTCCCTTTGCATCAAAAATAATTCAACTCATTGACTGATGACTTCATGCATAATTTATTTATTTATTTATTTATTTATTTATTTATTTTACATTTTTCTTCATTTTAAAATAGAAGATGGTTCAGTCTCATTTCATATTTAACACAGAACAATTGCAATGGGAATCGATCTGAATGAATTTTATTGTACCGTGGAAAAAAAAAAACCCTCTCCAAATACGTTATATTAATAATGGTAAGATCACACTGACGAGCAGCACAACTACTTTTCTTTTAAAGAAAGCTTCTCGATCCTCATGGGTCATCCATTCTCAGAGGTCATCATTTCCGTGAAGGTGGAACAGTCCTTTGGTTTGGTCTTTTGATGGGATGTTAGCAAGCCGAATGCTCCGGTGCATCAGAATGTGAGACAAGGTGTAAACTAATGTCCTCGAAGGTACTGCCCCTCTGGGAGAAAAGAAGCAGCTTTGACAGCCCCGACAGCAGGTCAGGAGGTTACCTTCAGCGCCAAAAAAGCTAAGCCCGTCGTTTCTCGTCAACTCAAAGAGGGGATTATGGGACAAATGTGGCTCAGAACTACCTCGATCCACTATTAAACAACTAAATGGCTAACATGCAAAAAGCATGCACATTGCTGCAAACTATTGATTCTGCAACTGGCCTGTCTTGTTATTGATTTCTAAAAGGTGGCCCATTGTGAAATTTAAATTAAGAACTCTGCCCTGCAGAGTGGATTTTAAAAACCTTGGTAAATGAATCCACTATGCCTTGAGAATCAGTCAGAGTACATTTATCGAGACTCAGAATTGAAGTCTACTTCACTTTTAAAATGCACGTTTCCCCTTCTGTACTGCGGTAGAGAGTTACTCATTACTGAAGGACAAGGCTTTGAAAATTACAACAAGTGTTGCTGCCTCTCTGTTATTAGTTTTATACACAACTCTTCTATTCTTCTCTGCAAAAACAGACTTTGTCTTGCAATTGCTTCAGAAATAGGGTTCATAGAATCCTATCCTAAGCCACCAAGAATCAAAATACCTGAAAGCAATATAAAATAAAGAAACCTTTCATGAAACACATGCATTTCACCCTGTTACCCATCAATCATGCAAGATGTTTATAACACCACCTACATGAACGAATGCAAACTATAATGAAAACCAGCAACTCCATAGTAGCCAGAATGGCTAAAAACTAGAAATGGCTCCTGGGTAATCAAAGGCATTTCATTTTCTCAGATCAGATCATGTCAGATATTAAGCACAATGACCATGTCAAGCATTCATATCTGTATTGATTTTTTTGCTGAAATATGCATGTAAACGTCAGTGTCATTTCATTTGCACATTCTGCTTTGTGACATTGTCATCTTGTACCTTTGAAAAGATTATATCGATTGCACTAAAAGCTCTAATCTGATTTGAAAAGCTGATCTGACACAGCAGCTATCAGTCAGATTAATGTCTGGATCAGTTGTTTACATAGGGGAAAAAAATGAACAAGGACATCCGAAAAGGCATGCAATATCTCATCTCCAATCAGCGATGTTTAATATAGGGTGGGACTGAGGCACCAGCAAGTCAAGAATTTTACCTCAGTGCTGGTGTCTGAACTGAGATACTAAGGAAAGGACCATGTTAAACTTTGGGGTTTCCGATGTGCATTATTTACACAACTTCATGACTGTTTCATATTTAATGCTTTACTAAAATCAGGGGGATTTCAAATTGAGACATTAATAAGAATTCATTTTAAGTTAATATAGCCCTTACTGGTACACACAATTACTGTGGGATCCCCAAAGGATCGTTTATAGATTCCCTTAGTATGTTTCTCCCACACAATGCAGAAAGGACAGGCTGTTAACCAGTGAAACTCTATGCGTGGCTGGGCAGTGATAGCCAATTAAAGTACACTGTAGTTTTACAAATGATGTGGGGCTGGAGCTGTAATTAGGATCCAAGAATGGGGTTTCATTGCAAAGAACTGCAGGTTTTTTCAGCAGGGTCTCGGAGCATGCAATTTGCGTTGATTTAAATTCTGCTCATTATAGCAGGCCTACTGTATGTGTATACAAGCAAACAATCTGCTTAAAATTGTGAAACACAACGTGTTTGTGCTCCCAACCATGCAAATGCACACACAGACACACACACACACGCACACGCACACGCACACGCACACGCACACGCACACACACACACACACACACACACACACACACACACACACACACACACACACACACACACACACACACACACACACACACACGTACGTTTGCATTCCTTTATTTGTGGGGACTTCTCATTGACTCACTATATTTTTATTTACTATTTATTTACTAACTTCAATCAGACAAAACTCCACACAGAGTGAAAGTCGACAACAAACTAAATATTTTGGCACTTTTTCTTTTTTTCTTTTTGAAGGCATATTTAATTCTTAAAAACGTGTTTTACAAAGTGGAGACATCCTCACAACGTTGTTACTATCTTTGTGGGGACATTTTCTCAGATTTTGTCCGCACATTGATAGTAATACCTGCCCACACACGCCCACACCAAGCCACTCATTCATTTCATTGAAAGTATTGCAGGCTTTGAGGTTAATTACAATTGAGGGCCAACTGTAAATACTTGCTTCAAAATAATTACAATTTCCACCTCAAGAAAGTGATGCAACCCTTAGCGAAGACAGGACCTTAGCCTTTTAATTCATTAGAATCTCAAATAATGAAATGCTTTTTTTTAATGCCATGTTGTTTTTATGTTGTTGTTTGCTAGAGCTATGCAAAATGGTTTACATCATATCAATTGTTATTAACTCAACTGTACAGATTAGTACTGCACGGATAACTTTCCAGGTCTTAACCCAAGGAAATTATTAACTATATGACCAACAGTGCCTCAAAATATGACAGATTGATTATTGTATCTTTATTTGTGATGATGATCCTCACCCTCATCAATACGTCAGTGTCTAGAGGGGCTCTCAGAGAGCATACCGGGTTATTATTTAATAACGCTGCGATAATCCCTAAAAAACACAAACCAACAGCACAGAACCTCGTGCTGCAGTGTTGAGAGATGAACAGTGTTTACAGCAAAAACAACGCACAGGATTCAACATTCAGAACCTGGTGGTTCTTACACAGCAACACTCCCACAGACAATACAGGGGTAAGGATAATGGAGCAGCCCATGTTAATAAATACCTACATGACTGAACCCCCATGTGCCAGATCAGCTGAAGGGAATTAAATCCCAGTCACATACTGTACCATGTTGGAGTGCTAATAGAGAAAGCAGGTCAAGAAGTACAGTCCTTCAGGGATAGTTCTACCGAGCAGAAGCCTAAAATAAACTTTGACAGATTTGATTTGACAGATACAAAATAAACCCCACTTGATCGTTGGCTGTTCTTCCTTCACGTTCTTCCTCATTCTCCATGCGTTCCGTCGCTGCGCTGCAATATCCAAAGGCAGGTGGCTGTTAATGTAAAACATATGGTGGCTGTTACAGAAAAAAAAAAAACGTTGAGGAATTAGGAGTACCTGGGATTGAACAGCTTGAAGATGGAGATCCATGATGGCTCCAAGAGTCACTCCAAGATGCTTTCTTTCTGTTTGTTTGCTCAGCAAGCTCCTGAAAACTGCATTCTCCAAAGTAGTAGCAATTTGATTGATCACGCTGCAATAGAAGTATCATGCAGCAGCTGTCTTTTCTTATTTTTTGAGTGCAGTGTTTTTACTTTTACTTTGTGTAGCGATAGAAGAGGTGCTATGCAATATTACAGTAAAATCTTTATAAGACAGTCTTTGAATTCACAAACACCCGGTATCTGCCACGTTGTGCAAAAGGTACTTTTGTATGCGTATATATATATATATATATATATATATATATATATATATATATATATATATATATATACACACACACACACACACACACATAC
The DNA here is from genome assembly GCA_030684275.1 of Acipenser oxyrinchus oxyrinchus. Lineage (NCBI taxonomy): Eukaryota > Metazoa > Chordata > Actinopteri > Acipenseriformes > Acipenseridae > Acipenser > Acipenser oxyrinchus. The sequence continues at coordinate 425,079 of JAGXEW010000063.1, forward strand.
ACTTAAATAGATTGGATAATAGATAATTTAGTAGTCTTGAAATAGAAAGGAACGATATCCCATTGCATATCCCTTTAAAGAGCATCGTTTCATTTAGAAATGTATGACTGCAAGCCTCTCATATGATGCATGCCTTTTACTGTTTTCTTTATGACTACAGGTTTGCTCTCTCAGAGGAGGAGAACAATCAAACGTAGCTGAGCTGACATCTTCTTATAGGAAGATACAGTATGCAATAAATAATTCTCTTGTTGGAAACCGGAGCTATAATGCACACAAAAGTCTGATTTAGAGAAAAAATGATTTTGCATTGACTTTCTCTTGCATTGAAAGAGCAAGCAACTCAGAGCACTGTGACTTTGTGCCTTTGTGCCTTTGTCCCTTTGTTCTCTCTTTTCCACAGTTCCAAAGCATTTCAAATCGCATCCCATTACATCAAATACCATTCTAACAGGTGTGCAGGTCTCTGTGACCTGGGAAATGGTTATTGTAATCCTCAGTTAAGGGTGAGAGACTATAGATTATCACTACTTGGAGGGAGGATATGTACTACATGCAATTCTGTTATTACAAAGACAGAACGGCATGCATTTATCAAAGCTATTTTCCCTGTCAAATTAATTCAACTCAACAGAATGATGTAGTTCGGAGAGAGAGAGAGAGAGAGAGAGAGAGAGAGAGAGAGAGAGAGAGAGAGAGAGAGAGAGAGAGAGAGAGAGTGTAGCTTCAATTGTCTTTTTTATTGATTCTTTACATTTCTGTTTTCTTTTTTATGATGAATACATCGTTGTGGTTCTGATCTCTGCTGCTCCAATATTGCAGTTTCATTGTTCTCTATATCTGCCATTTCCTGGCTCTGAGCTTCCTTTGTGCTTTCCTGCGGATCATAAGTGCTGGACGTCCTCATTCCATACAATCAAGTCATGTGACAATGAGACCTTTCAACTCTGACCCCACATGCTCATTGTGCATACATATATATTGAGAGAGAGAGAGAGGCCAGACAAAAATCAAAGCTAGCACATGCACTCAATATAGGTGAAACAGACCACAACCACTCAGAATAATCACAAGTAACAAAAAAAATTCAGTTACCTTTTTACAATGCCTTTTCGGTTCATGCAATTAACTCAGTGAAAGTGGTAAGCAGTATTTATTTGGTTTCGGTTGCATTTCATTTTTTGCAGCAATGAAAATGTAAACAGTGGAATGCAAAATGAGGCCAGAACCAAGCAAGCCTGGTAAATGCCACTCAAGCAGATACTGACAAATCTGAAGGATCAGGTCAGGGGTGCCAACAGTATCCATGGAAACACAGACACGTGGAGATACCACAGTCTCTTGTGTGGTGCTCAAGAGTCCCACCATTCATAATTCATTCTGCAGCCTTTAGAAAGCACCTACACGCTACAGTATGTGTTTCGTTAGTGTTGATTGAGAATGTAAATCAAGCATTTTACTTTCAAAGCGAGATCTAAGATTGAAAACGACACCATCTAAACACAGCTTTCAGAGAAGTAACAAAGCCGCAAGAACGCTTATACCTGGACAGCCATCCCAAAACCCAAAGGACTGTTTCTCAGGACATTTGTGGTAGACCATACAGGCCCATGTGTTATGTTTATTAATAATACACGAGAAAGGAGCTGTGGTTATTCGTCCTTGTTCATTTGCACACAGCAATTGTGTGCAGTTATAAAATCCTTACATTGAGAAGGCAGGTATCCAATGTAACAGGTGAGAGAGAGGGGTAACATTATATTGTTTTGTAACATATTATACAGGTCATTTTGAAATCTATATCTCTCTATAGATATCTATCTATCTATCTATATCTGTGCCTATATACACACACACACAAACATATATATATCCTAGACCGGCAGAAGGCTTGTGCAGTTTAGTAAATATAACTATGTACATCACAGCAGACCAGTTCATCTGTCCTGGTCTTGGATATGTGCCTCTAATTTTACTATGACTTAATTCCATATTAGACACTGAAGCTATTTAGTTATAGTGTGGTTGATTTTTTTGCAAAGCAACTTCCTGCTGAAACAAACAAACCAAAAAAAAAACGTCCCAGTTATTTTTCCTGGTGTGCCAAAACAAATCCACATGTACATGAAGATATTTGATTTGTTTCTTTGGGTGACATTCAATCTGACACACTCCTTTCATGTCACCCAAGCCGAGCGTGTCCGTTTATTACTCTGGCCCAGGTTGAATTGAGCTCGCTTCTTATCTTAAAAAGCAAACAATCAGTCTGGGATGTCACATTGATGGTGCGGCGCAGATATCCCCCAGCATCGCCCCTGACAGGCTTGTCACAAGCAGGACTGCCGCTGTCGCCAAACGGCTCTGGAGTGCCTTGTGCTTGTGCTGTTTATGACAGTTACCCTGTTAGCGCATTACAGACACAGCATTCTGCCTCTTCTCTTTCCATTTCAAGTCTTACACTTAAAAGAAGATACCTGTGCTATACAGAACTCAAATAACAGTGCTCTTTTAGACATGTTTATTATTTTAGACAGTAGTAGTGTGGAAATTTATTAGAACACCTCAAGATTTGTCATTTATAACCTTTATATACTTACCTGCATGAAAACCTCTGGGTGTGAGAATTTCAATTTCCGGTCAGTAATCAGCGATATAGAAACAACAGGCACTCGTGTGTGGAAATGGTAGACCACTTTGTACTTTAATTAGACATTTTAAAACAACATCTCTAGCATGTTAGCATGTGTGGCTATGTGTTCCCTTTCTCTTACCCTTTTAAATGAATTGCATGTGTGGCCCATTAAAGTCATCAATTAAATTAGACAATCACTAATTTGCCTATTTTGACCATTTTCAGTTACCGTGGTCTGATTTCATACGCACAACTAATCCAAACTACAGAAGCAATGAGCTGTTCTAATAAATATGCACACATACATGTACTTTCATTATGGGTGTCATGACTTAGGGAGGTCTGAAATAGACATGGATGTATTTAGAAAGTGCTCGTTGGTGTGATTGTACCTTAAAAAAATGAAATAAAGTGGATTCCCCAATGCAGACTAGCTTACCCGAACCAGACTATACTAACTTTTAATAGCCTCGGACCGCACAGGAGCAAACTTTAGAAATCGTATATTGCAGGCAATGGAAACAGTTGCCTTGGCTGACTTCGAAGAGGTGTGATTGATGAAAAGCATCTGGTGCTGATAGTAATAATAAACATCCTTATCATTGCAAGGATTTTCCAAACCTGTTACTAATTATCAAGGGTGACCTCTTCTCAGATACAGGGTTTGTGATGAAATTATCAAGGGGGATTGGATTTGATTTCAACACAAACGGAACTCACACACACACACACACACACACACACACACACACACACACACACACACACACACACACACAGGTACAGCGCTTGTCAGTGAGGGAGCTTCTCTTCCCTGCTCTTCCAAATTCCTCATCTAAAGATTTCTAGTAATTAGGGATGATAAGCAGCTGCTTTCAATGGAAAAACAGCTAATTAATATGCAAATTGAGTCTGCTTATTGTTTTGTAATTTGCATGGCATCTTGTTTAGTACAGGAGAGATTTAAACGTTAACTCACGATAGTCCAGCTGGCTTTTTGCTTTATTAGACCCTCTGCTGTGGTTGATTAACGGATTTAGCAGGGGTGGGAATTTCAATTTTAACAACGGCCTCTAAGTGACAGCTAATGGAATAATGAGTAGGTTTTGTGAATCTGGTGAATCCAGGGCTCGTATATCATGTGTGTGAGCCATTGGCCACTGTAGATCCTTCAATCCCAAAGACTCTGGACAAGTTTTCTATTGGCACAAACTCAGGTAAATTACCTTGTTGGGTAGACCTACAGTGCATATGAAATCAAACCACTGTAACTGGAAATCTTGGAGATGTGTCAAAATAGGCAAATTAGTGAGTTTAATTGTTGAAAAATAGTATAATAGGTTGCACATGCAATTAATTAGAAATAATTCTATATCATATAT
>JAGXEW010000063.1:429592-446040 GCA_030684275.1 Acipenser oxyrinchus oxyrinchus
ATATATATTTCTTCAAAATATACAGTACTGTGGAAATGTAACCTCAAAATTCACAAAACCTACTCATTATTCCATTAGCTGTCACTTAGAGGCCGTTGTTAAAATTGAAATTCCCACCCTTGCTAAATCCATTAATCAACCACAGCAGAGGGTTTAATAAAACAAAAAGCCAGCTGGACTATCGTGAGTTAACGTTTAAATCTCTCCTCTACTAAACAAGATGCCATGCAAATTACAAAACAATAAGCAGACTCAATTTGCATATTAATTAGCTGTTTTTCCATTGAAAGCAGCTGCTCATCATCCCTAATTACTAGAAATTTTTAGATGAGGAATTTGGAAGAGCAGGGAAGAGAAGCTCCCTCACTGACAAGCGCTGTACCTGTGTGTGTGTGTGTTCCGTTTGTGTTGAAATCAAATCCAATCCCCCTTGATAATTTAATCACAAACCCTGTATCTGAGAAGAGGTCACCCTTGATAATTAGTAACAGGTTTGGAAAATCCTTGCAATGATAAGGATGTTTATTATTACTATTAGCACCAGATGCTTTTCATCAATCACACCTCTTCGAAGTCAGCCAAGGCAACTGTTTCCATTGCCTGCAATTCACGATTTCTAAAGTTTGCTCCCGTGCGGTCCGAGGCTATTAAAAGTTAGTACAGTCTGGTTCGGGTAAGCTAGTCAGCATTGGGGAATCCACTTTATTTCATTTTTTTAAGGTACAATCACACCAACGAGCACTTTCTAAATACATCCATGTCTATTTCAGACCTCCCTAAGTCATGACACCCATAATGAAAGTACATGTATGTGTGCATATTTATTAGAACAGCCCATTGCTTCTGTAGTTTGGATTAGTTGTGCGTATGAAATCAGACCACGGTAACTGAAAATGGTCAAAATAGGCAAATTAGTGATTGTCTAATTTAATTGATGACTTTAATGGGCCACACATGCAATTCATTTAAAAGGGTAAGAAAGGGAACACATAGCCACACATGCTAACATGCTTGAGATGTTGTTTTAAAATGTCTAATTAAAGCACAAAGTGGTCTACCATTTCCACACACGAGTGCCTGTTGTTTCTATATCGCTGATTACTGACAGGAAATTGAAATTCTCACACCCAGAGGTTTTCATGCAGGTAAGTATCTGAAGGATATAAATGACAAATCTTGAGGTGTTATAATAAATTTCCAAACTACTACTGTCTAAAATAATAAACATGTCTAAAAGAGCACTGTTATTTGAGTTCTGTATAGCACAGGTATCTTCTTTTAAGTGTAAGACTTGAAATGGAAAGAGAAGAGGCAGAATGCTGTGTCTGTAATGCGCTAATGGGGTAACTGTCATAAACAGCACAAGCACAAGGCACTCCAGAGCCATTTGGCGACAGCGGCAGTCCTGCTTGTGACAAGCCTGTCAGGGGCGATGCTGGGAGATATCTGTGCCGCACCATCAATGTGACATCCCAGACTGATTGTTTGCTTTTTAAGATAAGAAGCGAGCTCAATTCAACCTGGGCCAGAGTAATAAACGGACACGCTCGGCTTGGGTGACATGAAAGGAGTGTGTCAGATTGAATGTCACCCAAAGAAACAAATCAAATATCTTCATGTACATGTGGATTTGTTTTGGCATACCAGGAAAAATAACTGGGGCGTTTTTTTTTTTGGTTTGTTTGTTTCAGCAGGAAGTTGCTTTGCAAAAAAATCAACCACACTATAACTAAATAGCTTCAGTGTCTAATATGGAATTAAGTCATAGTAAAATTAGAGGCACATATCCAAGACCAGGACAGATGAACTGGTCTGCTGTGATGTGCATAGTTATATTTACTAAACTGCACAAGCCTTCTGCCGGTCTAGAATATATATATGTTTGTGTGTGTGTGTGTATATAGGCACAGATCTAGATAGATAGATAGATAGATAGATATCTATAGAGAGATATAGATTTCAAAATGACCTGTATAATATGTTACAAAACAATATAATGTTACCCCTCTCTCTCACCTGTTACATTGGATACCTGCCTTCTCAATGTAAGGATTTTATAACTGCACACAATTGCTGTGTGCAAATGAACAAGGACGAATAACCATAGCTCCTTTCTCGTGTATTATTAATAAACATAACACATGGGCCTGTATGGTCTACCACAAATGTCCTGAGAAACAGTCCTTTGGGTTTTGAGATGGCTGTCCAGGTATAAAGCGTTCTTATGGCTTTGTTACTTCTCTGAAACCTGTGTTTAGATGGTGTCGTTTTCAATCTTAGATCTCGCTTTGAAAATAAAATGCTTGGTTTACATTCTCAATCAACACTAACGAAACACATACTGTAGCGTGTAGGTGCTTTCTAAAGGCTGCAGAATGAATTATGAATGGTGGGACTCTTGAGCACCACACAAGAGACTGTGGCATCTCCACGTGTCTGTGTTTCCATGGATACTGGTGGCACCCTGACCTGATCCTTCAGATTTGTCAGTATCTGCTTGAGTGGCATTTACCAGGCTTGCTTGGTTCTGGCCTCATTTTGCATTCCACTGTTTACATTTTCATTGCTGCAAAAATGAAACGCAACCGAAACCAAATAAATACTGCTTACCACTTTCACTGAGTTAATTGCATGAACCGAAAAGGCATTGTAAAAGGGAACTGAATTTTTTGTTACTTGTGATTATTCTGAGTGGTTGTGGTCTGTTTCTCCTACATTGAGTGCATCTGCTTTGTGCTAGCTTTGATTTTTGTCTGGCCTCTCTCTCTCAATATATACGTATGCACATTGAGCATGTGGGGTCAGAGTTGAAAGGTCTCATTGTCACATGACTTGATTGTATGGAATGAGGACGTCCAGCACTTATGATCCGCAGGAAAGCACAAAGGAAGCTCAGAGCCAGGAAATGGCAGATATAGAGAACAATGAAACTGCAATATTGGAGCAGCAGAGATCAGAACCACAACAATGTATTCATCATTAAAAAGAAAACAGAAGTGAAGACAATTGAATCAATAAAAAGACAATTGAAGCTACACTCTCTCTCTCTCTCTCTCTTTCTCTCAATACACACTACAGTACAACCACAGCAATGTGAAGAATACAGTACACAGTAGTGGTTGAATGTGGGCAGTTGTTAATTTTCCAAAGCAATAGAGAGCGGTGAAACCAGTTTATTCCATGAAGACAGAATACATTCAACACTGCATTTTTATACCTCGCTGCTTGATGTTTTGTTTCAAATGCAAGTGTTATTTTATACCTCGCTGCATGGTGTTTGTTTTGAATGCAGGAGTTATTTTATACCTCGCTGCATGGTGTTTTGTTTTGAATGCAGGAGTTATTTTATTCCTCACTGCTTGATGTTTTTGTTTCAAATGCAGGAGTTGTTTTTACCTCGCTGCATGGTGTTTGTTTTGAATGCAGGAGTTATTTTATTCCTCACTGCTTGATGTTTTTGTTTCAAATGCAGGAGTTGTTTTATACCTCGCTGCATGGTGTTTTGTTTTGAATGCAGGAGTTATTTTATACTTCGCTGCATGGTGTTTTGTTTTGAATGCAGGAGTTATTTTATACTTCGCTGCATGGTGTTTTGTTTTGAATGCAGGAGTTATTTTACCAGCCTGTGTGTCGAGGTGACTCTGCAGCTTTGCGACAGAAACAGGGGCAGTGCTGGAATATTTCCTGAGGAGACTGGATTGGAACTGAAGTCACTGCAAATTTAGGGCATGGCTTTAAATCAGATGGTAACGCAGTGCTACATATAACTCCTAAATACACAGCACATGTGACCTGCTACTGACCCTTCAACATAATGCAGTAAATCGACAACTGCAAAATGCAGTTACATTAACAAAGCTGTAGCTACGCTGTACACTGTCCGAACTACATCATTCTGTTGAGTTGAATTAATTTGACAGGGAAAATAGCTTTGATAAATGCATGCCGTTCTGTCTTTGTAATAACAGAATTGCATGTAGTACCTATCCTCCCTCCAAGTAGTGATAATCTATAGTCTCTCACCCTTAACTGAGGATTACAAAAACCATTTCCCAGGTCACAGAGACCTGCACACCTGTTAGAATGGTATTGGGATGCGATTTGAAATGCTCTGGAACTGTGGAAAAGAGAGAACAAAGGGACAAAGGCACAAAGGCACAAAGTCACAGTGCTCTGAGTTGCTTGCTCTTTCAATGCAAGAGAAAGACAATGCAAAATCATTTTTTCTCTTGTAAATCAGACTTTTGTGCATATCATAGCTCCGGTTTCCAACAAGAGAATTATTTATTGCATACTGTATCTTCCTATAAGAAGATGTCAGCTCAGCTACATTTGATTGTTCTCCTCCTCTGAGATAGCAAACCTCATAAAGAAAACAGTAAAAGGCATGCATCATATGAGAGGCTTGCAGTCATACATTTCTAAATGAAACGATGCTCTTTAAAGGGATATGCAATGGGATATCGTTCCTTTCTATTTCAAGACTACTAAATTATCTATTAGTATGTATGTATGTATGTATGTATGTATGTATGTATGTAATAAATATATATATATATATATATATATATATATATATATATATATATATATATATATATATATATATATATATATATATATATATATATATACTAGTAATGAGACGTACAAAAGTACCTTTTGCACAACGTGGCAGATACCGGGTGTTTGTGAATTCAAAGACTGTCTTATAAAGGTTTTACTGTAATATTGCATAGCACCTCTTCTATCGCTACACAAAGTAAAAGTAAAAACACTGCAGACTCAAAAAATAAGAAAAGACAGCTGCTGCATGATACTTCTGTTGCAGCGTGATCAATCAAATTGCTACTACTTTGGAGAATGCAGTTTTCAGGAGCTTGCTGAGCAAACAAACAGAAAGAAAGCATCTTGGAGTGGCTCTTGGAGCCATCATGGATCTCCATCTTCAAGCTGTTCAATCCCAGGTACTCCTAATTCCTCAACGTTTTTTTTTCTGTAACAGCCACCATATGTTTTACATTAACAGCCACCTGCCTTTGGATATTGCAGCGCAGCGACGGAACGCATGGAGAATGAGGAAGAACGTGAAGGAAGAACAGCCAACGATTAAGTGGGGTTTATTTTGTATCTGTCAAATCAAAGTTTATTTTAGGCTTCTGCTCGGTAGAACTATCCCTGAAGGACTGTACTTCATGACCTGCTTTCTCTATTAGCACTCCAACATGGTACAGTATGTGACTGGGATTTAATTCCCTACAGCTGATCTGGCACATGGGGGTTCAGTCATGTAGGTATTTATTAACATAGGCTGCTCCATTATCCTTACCCCTGTATTGTCTGTGGGAGTGTTGCTGTGTAAGAACTACCAGGTTCTGAATGTTGAATCCTGTGCGTTGTTTTTGCTGTTCATCTTTCAACACTGCAGCACGAGGTTCTGTGCTGTTGGTTTGTGTTTTTTAGGGATTATCACAGCGTTATTAAATAATAACCTGGTATGCTCTCTGAGAGCCCCTCTAGACAATGACGTATTGATGAGAGTGAGGATCATCATCACAAATAAAGATACAATAATCAATAAAGTTCTCTGTCATATTTTGAGGCACTGTTGGTCATATAGTTAATAATTTCCTTGGGTTAAGACCTGGAAAGTTATCCGTGCAGTACTAATCTGTACAGTTGAGTTAATAACAATTGATATGATGTAAACCATTTTGCATAGCTCTAGCAAACAACAACATAAAAACAACATGGCATTAAAAAAAAGCATTCCATTATTTGAGATTCTAATGAATTAAAAGGCTAAGGTCCTGTCTTCGCTAAGGGTTGCATCACTTTCTTGAGGTGGAAATTGTAATTATTTTGAAGCAAGTATTTACAGTTGGCCCTCAATTGTAAATTAACCTCAAAGCCTGCAATACTTTCAATGAAATGAATGAGTGGCTTGGTGTGGGCAGGTATAACTATTAATGTGCGGACAAAATCTGAGAAAATGTCCCCACAAAGATAGTAACAACGTTGTGAGGATGTCTCCACTTTGTAAAACACTTTTTTTAAGAATTAAATATGCCTTTAAAAAGAAAAAAAGAAAAAGTGCCAAAATATTTAGTTTGTTGTCGACTTTCACTCTGTGTGGAGTTTTGTCTGATTGAAGTTAGTAAATAAATAGTAAATAAAAATATAGTGAGTCAATGAGAAGTCCCCACAAATAAAGGAATGCAAACGTGTGTGTGTGTGTGTGTGTGTGCATTTGCATGGTTGGGAGCACAAACACGTTGTGTTTTACAATTTTAAGCAGATCGTTTGCTCGTATACACATACAGTAGGCCTGGTATAATGAGCAGAATTTAAATCAACGCAAATTGCATGCTCCGAGACCCTGCTGAAAGAACCTGCAGTTCTTTGCAATGAAACCCCATTCTTGGATCCTAATTACAGCTCCAGCCCCACATCATTTGTAAAACTACAGTGTACTTTAATTGGTTATCACTGCCCAGCCACGCATAGAGTTTCACTGGTTAACAGCCTGTCCTTTCTGCATTGTGTGGGAGAAACATACTAAGGGAATCTATAAACGATCCTTTGGGGATCCCACAGTAATTGTGTGTACCAGTAAGGGCTGTATTAAATTAAAATTAATTATTATTAATGTCTCAATTTGAAATCCCCCTGATTTTAGTAAAGCATTAAATATGAAAAACTTTTGAAACAGTCATGAAGTTGTGTAAATAATGCACATCGGAAACCCCAAAGTTTAACATGGTCCTTTCCTTAGTATCTCAGTTCAGACACCAGCACTGAGGTAAAATTCTTGACTTGCTGGTGCCTCAGTCCCACCCTATATTAAACATCGCTGATTGGAGATGAGATATTGCATGCCTTTTTGGATGTCCTTGTTCATTTTTTTCCCCCCTATGTGAACAACTGATCCAGACATTAATCTGACTGATAGCTGCTGTGTCAGATCAGCTTTTTTCAAATCAGATTAGAGCTTTTAGTGCAATCGATATAATCTTTTCAAAGGTACAAGATGACAATGACACAAAGCAGAATGTGCAAATGAAATGACACTGACGTTTACATGCATATTTCAACAAAAAAAATCAATACAGATATGAATGCTTGACATGGTAATTGTGCTTAATATCTGACATGATCTGATCTGAGAAAATAAAATGCCTTTGATTACCCAGGAGCCATTTCTAGTTTTTAGCCATTCTGGCTACTATGGAGTTGCTGGTTTTCATTATAGTTCGCATTCGTTCATGCAGGTGGTGTTATAAACATCTTGCATGATTGATGGGTAACAGGGTGAAATGCATGTGTTTCATGAAAGGTTTCTTTATTTTATATTGCTTTCAGGTATTTTGATTCTTGGTGGCTCTATGAACCCTATTTCTGAAGCAATTGCAAGACAAAGTCTGTTTTTGCAGAGAAGAATAGAAGAGTTGTGTATAAAACTAATAATAGAGAGGCAGCAACACTTGTTGTAATTTTCAAAGCCTTGTCCTTCAGTAATGAGTAACTCTCTACCGCAGTCCAGAAGGGGAAACGTGCATTTTAAAAGTGAAGTAGACTTCAATTCTGAGTCTCGATAAATGTACTCTGACTGATTCTCAAGGCATAGTGGATTCATTTACCAAGGTTTTTAAAATCCACTCTGCAGGGCAGAGTTCTTAATTTAAATTTCACAATGGGCCACCTTTTAGAAATCAATAACAAGACAGGCCAGTTGCAGAATCAATAGATTGCAGCAATGTGCATGCTTTTTGCATGTTAGCCATTTAGTTGTTTTAATAGTGGATCGAGGTAATTCTGAGCCACATTTATCCCATAATCCCCTCTTTGAGTTGATGAAAAACGACAGGCTTAGCTTTTTGGCGCTGAAGGTAACCTCCTGACCTCCTGACCTGTTTTGGAGGGTTCTTCAGAGAGACTCCCCAGTGACCTTCTCTGGGAAGGTGACCTGCTGTCGGGGCTGTCAAAGCTGCTTCTGTTCTCCCAGAGGGGCAGTGCCTTCGAGGACATTAGTTTACACCTTGTCTCACATTCTGATGCACCAGAGCATTCGGCTTGCTAACATCCCATCAAAAGACCAAACCGAAGGACTGTTCCACCTTCACGGAAATGGTGACCTCTGAGAATGGATGACCCATGAGGATCGAGAAGCTTTCTTTAAAAAGAAAAGTAGTTGTGCTGCTCGTCAGTGTGATCTTACCATTATTAATATAACGTATTTGGAGAGGGGTTTTTTTTCCACTGTACAATAAAATTCATTCAAATCGATTCCCATTGCAATTGTTCTGTTTTAAATATGAAATGAGACTGAACCATCTTCTATTTTAAAATGAAGAAAAATGTAAATAAATAAATAAATAAATAAATAAATAAATTATGCATGAAGTCTCATCAGTCAATGAGTTGAATTATTTTTGATGCAAAGGGAGCAGGCAGTGACGATAGCATTGATGAAGATCCATGCCACTGTGCATTGTCTAGCCTTATTCTGTGGTTTGATTTTAATGGGTTACAGAATCATGATTTATAACAGCAGAGACCAGCTCTGCTCGTTTAAACACTTTACTACAGCTAATCTTGCGGAATCGCTGACTCGATAAGACTCGGGCTCCTGCAGCCCAGATGTTTCAAATCCCAAGTTGTGCATCTCAATTTGACAAGCTATCATTTTGCCTGCCTCTGTTATTAGCACAGCCAAACCTTCCCTGCGATCTACAGATGTCCACAGACTCTTGACTCGCTTAACTTTTTTTTTAGCTTTCTAATTGTGTTTTTAAAACAATATGAACTGTGGTGTTTTCAAGTTTTCTCGCACCCCAATAGATGCCCAAACAGTATTAACTACTCTGGTCACTCTTTCAGTTTGCAGATCCATTTGTATAAACATCTATACAGATTGCAGGTTAATAACAAGGAATATGTGTTTTATCACAATACCATTTAGCATCCTGTTTATACCATAGATATTTATAAATATGTATATTCCTGTTGCCTATTACATGTATTGACTCTCTAATAGCATCCGTTATAACTCATTTATAGATGCAGTAGTAATAATTGTTTGTAACTGATTCTTTAACTAAAGTGCTAACACTGTTGACCATGCTAAACACATTTTGCTTGTACCTTTGAACAGGGGTTAATTTGTAACCCAAATGTTACTGGATCTTATCATTTAAGTAAGAGGGATAGCATTTTTGTTTCTAGACAAAATGTACTCGCCTTGATTTACAGTAGCTCCCATATATATATATGTGCTTCAAGGTCTAATTGTGGATCGGGATTTCGTGCCATATTGTTGTTGATGTCGGTATCTGCATGCCGATCTCTGGGATCCGGTTCAATCTGGCACAAACTAACTCCTGCCTTTTGAAGTAGTGAGAAATTCAAAAGTAATTCACTCACATCTTGTCATAGTTCTTTGGTCATCTTAAATACCTGATTCATTTCACATTTGAGAAGAGTGGCATTTATGAAGTTATTAAGGATTCCAGCAGCTCATAATCCTCCTGTTGATTGGCATTTGGTTATTCAGAGAGACAGGTGTCACAAGTTCAACGTGTTTCTGAAATACCAACTCTGCCTGACAGTTTGATGAAAAATGTACAGGTAACCTTGAAGGAATGGGTTTCTGGGTTTTTTTGTTTTTTTGTTTTTGTTTTGTTTTACATAATGTAAAGCTTAAAGGTTTTGACATTCTTCAAATTTAAAAGCACAAAAAAAGTACAGATTCTGGTGGAGTTTAATATGGGAGGTGATTTCCTCAGGGAAGCCACTACAATAGGGACTGTATTGTAGCATTTAAAGTTTTGTCTTGAAACACAGCCCTGATTTTTTTGATATTTTTCCCTCATTCATTAATTAGCTGGGGCGTTGCTACTGAAGTAATATATCTATACTTTCTGCCCTGACACCTGCATGCAACTCAGCACAAGGAAGGGTCATTCTGGTTTATCACTCGTTTCCCCAGTGACTGAGCCAAGCAAAACATGCATTAAAATGGCAGTACTTTTCTGTCCTGTTAAATGTGTTGTGATTGGAAGTCAGAATTGCTTCTCTACTGCCTGTGTTCTTTGCCTTTCTTGAGAATGGTTCTGCTGAAGCGGGTAACAGTAGTGTTCACTGTGTGTGGCGTTCTGTTGGGTACAGTACAGGTAGACTTTACACTGCCTGTTACCAGACTTGGCTTGGAATGTCTGGTTAATGCTGTGATTGAAATGTTAGCTTGAGTTTTGAATTGAGTGGTGCTTTGAAGTCTCTGGCTGAACTCAATGAGCAAATAAAACTGCAAGATTAATTAATTAACTAACTGGTCTGGCCAGACTCTTGGGTATAAACACCTGCCTTTTGCAAAATAAAGACAATCCAACGATAGCTAACTGCAGCAGTGCATGCCATCTTGTAATCTATCTCTCTGTCTCTCTACAGTATCTGTCTAACCTGTTACACCAATATGTTACTTTCACATTTAGTATAAACCAAAAAGAAAAGGGCCATAGTTTAAATTAACTGTAGTGAATATGACATTCAACTTAGTTAAAAATGATTCTATCAGCCTAGAAAACTACCCCAAATTCAGTGAACATCAAAACACATGTATGGTATATTTTTAAAATCGCTACATTTATATTCCATGTAACATTTTTTTTTTTCTCATTTAAAATGAGCATGTTTGCACATTTTAAAAATGGTTTCCTTCATGTCACTTTTTTTAACACTTTATTCATTATTCCGATAATGCGCTTCAATACACCTTGATGAATATTTATCCATTCTTTTTTATGTACTTGCTTGTATTGTAACAGTAAAATAAATCAGAACTGTTTCGTTCTCTTTGTGCTGTAATGCAGAGGACATAGAGAGAGATACAATGAGGGGAAAAGTGCTGGCGGAGCGGAAAACTACAAGTAATTGCACAAGCTCTTCAGTGAGAAGTTGTGATTTTGAAATATTACACCCCATTATCATGTGTAAAGCAACAGATACATTTATTTTCTAAAAGCATAGGATTCGAAAGGCTGAATAGAAGCCTGTGATCTGTGTTTAAAATTAAAGTGTATGAAGCACTCCTTTGTTTCATTGGACCTGTTTTAGTCAATAATTACAACAGCATTGCACTTGCATTTATATAGAGCTGGCCAATGAACCGTTTACGATGCAAGTGAATGACCTGAATACTTTTAAAACAGCCCCCTCGTTGCCTGCCATTAAATATCTCATTACCAATATCTGAGATCAACTGTAGCCAGGCCTCTGAGCCTTGCAATTTGCAAGCATTGATTAGTGCCACTGATATGTATGTGACCTTTTTCAAGCCCGTCTGTGTCGTTTTTGCCATGAATTGTAACATTTTATTTTGTCTGCTTTTATGTAATATATAATATAATGTGTGTGTTGTTTTTGCTCAGAAAGCCACCTTCCCAATGTTTGCAGTATATTTAACCTCTAACAAGGGAAAGTGTGTTTGAAAACAGACAGTGGAGGTACTTCTAGGCTATTGATGCCACGGTTACTACATTCTTGTATTGCTATTTAAATCTTTTAATGTGCTTGTGATGTCATTTACTACATAGTTAATGCGGTAACAATGTACTGTTCCTTTCTATTTAAACCTTTAAGCATCATGGTATTGCATATGTATCCATTTATTTACCTTTTTCCTGTCTATTGTACATTACCTATCTATCTATCTATCTATCTATCTATCTATCTATCTATCTATCTATCAACCTGATGAAGTGTTTTGCTACAATCAGTACAACATTGGGAATATCCCACACATTGAGCTTTGCAGAAATGACACATAATATGTAAGTAACAGCACAACCGGACTGCTATTCCTGGTTTAGGTGGCCTGTCGGTTACTGGAAAAGCTAACTCCTTGGATTCCACTGGGGAAACAAGAGTAACTGCATTGGATTTAGTTTAATTGAAAGAGCCTGTTGTTCTGTTGGGAGGCTGTGATTTAGTCTGGTACCTTCTAAGACCAGGCTCAAGCGATTTCTCCCCAGCTCCCTGATTGATCGGGCGATGGTTCTACCTGACATTCAGACATGAGGAGGGAAGCTGGAGATGCGTGGCATTTTCAATATGTCAAGGGATTACACAATAACTAGCTGCAGTGGCTTGGACGGTGCAGTCATGCTGACAGCTCTGAATGCCACTTTCCTCCCCCCTGATGCTGTCCATGGAGCTGAAGGCTGCATTAGTCCGCCTTGAAAAAGCATCTTCTTTTAAAAGATACCTATTAAACTAAAAGCCAGGCGGACTTTCTGTCATGCCACTGTGTAAAGTTGCCACAAAACATTTTCATCACAACTGACATTGTGAGAAATGTTGGTTGAGCTGGTTCTTGCAAATCTCAGCTTCCTGACCCGGGCCATGGATGGGTGGAGTCTTAATTTACAGAAGATAGATCATTTAGATATATCACTCGCTAGGGGGCGCAATGCTGAGTCAAGCAAAGCCAGCTGAACTGAACTAACTGGCATACTGTTGCTGCCTGTGTTTGAGCGTTCAAAGCTACGGATGATAAGGCATTGGCTGAAAAGTTAGTCTTTGTAATCAAATGTTTGAGGTTTCCTGAGGGAGAAAATATGTCTACTGGTATGGGAGCTGCTTACCAGCTACATAGAATCAGAGTGTACTGAAATGCGTAGCTTTGACCAGCCCCAGAGATGTTTCTGAAAATGGGGAAATGAATCTCAATGGATACGTCCAGGCAGAACAACATTATATATACACTACCGTTCAAAAGTTTGGGGTCACTTTAGAAATTTCCTTGTTTTCCATGAAAACATACATGAAATGAGTTTGAATAGGAAATATAGCAAAATGAATAGGAAATATAGTCATTGACAAGGTTAGAAATAATGATTTTTAATTGAAATAATAATTGTGTCCTTCAAACTTTGCTTTCGTCAAAGAATCCTCCATTTGCAGCAATTACAGCCTTGCAGACCTTTGGCATTCTAGTTGTCAATTTGTTGAGGTAATCTGAAAAGATTTCACCCCATGCTTCCTGAAGCACCTCCCACAAGTTGGATTGCCTTGATGGGCACTTCTTACGTACCATACGGTCAAGCTGCTCCCACAACAGCTCAATAGGGTTGAGATCCGGTGACTGTGCTGGCCACTCCATTATAGACAGAATACCAGCTGACTGCTTCTTCCCTAAATAGTTCTTGCATAGTTTGGAGCTGTGCTTTGGGTCATTGTCCTGTTGTAGGAGGAAATTAGCTCCAATCAAGCCCCGTCCACAGGGTATGGCATGGCGTTGCAAAATGGAGTGATAGCCTTCCTTCTTCAAGATCCCTTTTACCCTGTACAAATCTCCCACTTTACCACCACCAAAGCACACGCAGACCATCACATTGCCTCCACCATGCTTGACAGATGGCGTCAAGCACTCCTCCAGCATCTTTTCATTTGGTCTGCGTCTCACGAATGTTCTTCTTTGTGATCCGAACACCTCAAACTTAGATTCGTCTGTCCATAACACTTTTTCCAATCTTCCTCTGTCCAGTGTCTGTGTTCTTTGCCCATCTTAATCTTTTCTTTTTATTGGCCAGTCTGAGATATGGCTTTTTCTTTGCAACTCTGCCTAGAAGGCCAGCATCCCGGAGTCAGCCTCTTCACTGTTGGCGTTGAGACTGGTGTTTTATGGGTACTATTTAATGAAGCTGCCAGTTGAGGACCTGTGAGGTGTCTGTTTCTCAAACTAGACACTCTAATGTATTTGTCCTCTTGCTCAGTTGTGCACCGGGCCTCCCACTCCTCTTTCTATTCTGGTTAGAGCCAGTTTGCTGTTCTGTGAAGGGAGTAGTACACAGCGTTATGAGATCTTCAGTTTCTTGGCAATTTCTCACATGGAATAGCCTTCATTTCTCAGAACAAGAATAGACTGACGAGTTTCAGAAGAAAGTTCTTTGTTTCTGGCCATTTTGAGCCTGTAATCGAACCCACAATTGCTGATGCTCCAGATACTCAACTAGTCTAAAGAAGGCCAGTTTTATTGCTTCTTTAATCAGCACAACAGTTTTCAGCTGTATTAACATAATTGCAAAAGGGTTTTCTAATGATCAATTAGCCTTTTAAAATGATAAACTTGGATTAGCAAACACAACGTGCCATTGGAACACAGGACTGATGGTTGCTGATAATGGGCCTCTGTACGCCTATGTAGATATTCCATTACAAATCAGCCATTTAGCATAGTCATTTACAACATTAACAATGTCTACACTGTATTTCTGATCAATTTGATGTTATTTTAATGGACAAAAATTTGCTTTTCTTTCGAAAACAAGGAAATTTCTAAGTGACCCCAAACTTTTGAACGGTAGTGTATATATATTTTTTTTACAAAGCACATAGAAGCACCGTACCTCTTGGTAGAGTTTGAACACACTGTCCCTCACAGGCTCAGTCATCCTACACTTTTCACTTCCTTTTGCCTCCATCACCCACCTCCTTACTTACCAGCTGCTAGCTCTTTTCAAATTCCAAGTCTTACTGAAGGTCAAGCTTGTCTAAACATTCCATAGAAAACTATGTACATGGGATTTTTGTATCATTTTTTTTTATATACTGTATCGTTGTGAGGTAACCTTTCCTCCATTTAAGATGCAGGCAGGTTTGCAATTGCTGTACTATACAGTATGTATTTATTTTTTTAAAGAAAAAAGTTAGCAAACTATTTTTAAAATGCATTTTCTGACATTCCTACACTCTCTCTCTCTCTCTCTCTCTCTCTGTCTCTCTCTCTCTCTCTCTCTCTCTCTCTCTCTCTGTCTCTCTCACACACACTAAAAGTGCTGCATTTTTCCTCTAGAAATATTCAGCATGCATTCTTAACGCTGTTGTTGTTTAACAAATTAGAAATGCATGCTTAGTATATCATTTTGTTGTTGTTGTTGTTGTTGTTGTTGTTGTTGTTGTTATCTCAAAACTTGATTAATTACAGTTCATTGTCTCTGTCACTGGGTGAACTTGCATTGGCTGACAGAATGCCGAGAAAGTACAAATCTTAAGACTTAACTAGCTTTCAGCAGCACAGTTTGTTGGTATTTATTGAATCACATGCTGTGCTTCAGTAGACTCTGGTTTTCATGTTTACAGGATTACCGACCTGGCTTCAGTTGAACTGAACTCACAAGCTACTGTTGCTGATGTTTGGCATTGATGAAAACTCAATTATAAATACTGCGGTATTAGCAGAAACGTTTGTCTTGGTTATCATGGTAAACATGCTGTTAACAATGAATCAACCTGACGCCTTTGTTTATTTCAGTTGTTTGAATACATTCTCAAAGCGTTCCCATTGTCAAATGATGTTTTGTATTTGTTTTTGTTGGAAGATTCCAATTATCTCTAACAACAGACTGCCTAATATTATCCTACAGTAGGTACGGTGTTTCAAACGTATTGCCAATCTGTGAAACCAGCCATAAGGGTTTGAATGTTGAAGACAATAACTGGTTTACAATGACCCCAGTGTAGTGGATAAGGATAATGTTTTGGTAGATGCATACAGTTTGAAGTCTTGAGAGTTGTCATTTCCGATAATTTCCCAGCTATTGTCAAGGGGCGGGCACAAAATCTGTATGGAAATGTCTTTTAAGATGGTTCAGCTATTGCAGAATGTGTATTACATTAAATATTAACAGTGCATCAAGGAATAGCCTGTCCCAAGTGTTACCATTTTATGCAGACAGACAATGCATTCCAAAAAACACACATTCAAATGCAATATCCACAAGCCAGGCTAGTTACTATTCTTTAATATTGGTTGAGTAAATGCAGCAACTTGCTTGGAATGCATTGCCCCTTGTTCTTCACCACCCCTTTAGCCCAGAAGAATACTTTCTGCATGATTGAGATTACTGGATCCTCTCCTTGCCAGATTTCAAGAAAAAAAAGAGAGCTATGCAGGGGTCTCAGCATGTGAAATGCTTTCTGCTGTGTGCTGTCTAGGTGACGGGGCTCATTAATCAAGAAGGCAATTGAGAAAGCTACTGTATGTGACTATTGAATGAATTATGGCAGAAGCACTTCTTTCATTGTTTGTCTTCACTCGTTTTTGATAATTGGCAGCATTCTCATTATATCTTCCTGCTTCCTATGGGCACTGTTGTTGATGTCAAGGGGCCCACTAGGCTTGCAACACGTATGTGAAGGGCAATTCCATTCATAACAATTCCCCAGTGTATATACTGGAGCACCATACATCTCTATTAGTACAGCTGGCCCAATACCCCAAATATTATCCCTATCTCAAGAGTTTTAAGAGACAATCTGGTTTTAATCACTTCTGGGTTGCTGCTTGTTAATCTCTGGGCTTGGGTGATTACTGACTGTGTCGCGTTTCCATTGGTGGAGCGGCTGGTCCTATAGGTCTTCATGGCTGTGATGGGGAGTTTGATCAGTAG
>JAGXEW010000063.1:446540-477348 GCA_030684275.1 Acipenser oxyrinchus oxyrinchus
AGCCTAGTAATTCCTTCTGCACGTTGCTCAAGCTAACAGGCACTTTGCAAATACCATTGCTTTTCCATCCATGACAGACCCAATTTTTACCATAATACTAAGACCAAGAAATGGGCTGAATAATAATTACAGCAATCACAAAATCTATTTAGTCTACTGCTAAACTAAATCAATGGAACTGGCTTCTGTCCAGAAATAGATATCCATTTCCATCATACATAGTAAAAGTACTTATAGTTCTTTTATCAGACTTTACTAAAATCTCATCTAAATTGATACATTAATGTGCTTCTGATTGATGTATTTCATATCTCTTCAGTTTAACCCAACCAATGCTTTTGTGCTTAGTCCTTAGTTGAGTTGACTTTTTTTGTGACTAAATTGTATGTGCATTGACTTACATACCTACAATCCATACAAACTGAAATTCTTTAAAGAGACTGTACTGTACCATTTAAAAAAATGAGTTTAAATGGCTGCAGTGTTTACAAGAAATGCATTACGTTACCTTTGCTGTGTCCCACGATGTCCGTATTGAATTTGAGTTTATTTTAATATAAAATATACACTATTGCTGTAATGCAGATACAACAAAGGTAAAGTAATGTGTTTCTTTCTCAGTATAGCGGCTCATTAAGGACAGTGGAAAAAAATACATAGAAATGTGTTATGTCAAGATCACAAGATGGATTATCTCAGGATCTCGTCATTTTAATACATTAATACTTATTTGACCAAGTAATGAAGCATCAGAAAATCCAATTATACACCATCTATTTTAAGAGGCTCGGTTGTACAGCGATTTTATAACAAAGAAAGAAAAGGAGAGAAGCGCTCTTTAATTAGAAACTTGGTTGTTTTTCTGATAGGAGACTCCACCTACACGTTCTACAAATAGCATTCTATGTCTCAGTTTCATGTCGTATTTGATCTTTGTTTCTTCCTCCTCCCCGCCTCCACCTTGCAGCGTGCCTTGTCCAAGGGGGGAAGGTGGCCCAGGGGACCATTTGCTCTGCCTGCTGGCTAGCCTATCAGTCTATGTCAGCTAATATTGGACAGCTACCGAGCCCCAATGGACAAGGCCAAGGGCCAAATGATGTCATTGTATTTATTAAATGTGTTAATTCAATAAACCGCAATTCAACTCATAAGTGGATGTCTCCTTTCTGAATTCCAAGAGCCTTTTAGGCCAGTGCTGTAAAAGAAATTCGAACAAACTGTAATGGTGTCTGTGATGATTCCTGAGCCTTGAATCTGTATTGATTTATCGGATCTAAAGAAGATTCTGTATAATATGTGTATATATTGCAGATACAACACAGTATGGGAGCTGCTCCTTTGCCAAGTTTGCTCCCTGCTTAGATTATAACTCCAAAGTATCATTGTTCTATCCCTCTTTACTGGCTCTTGAAATATATCTACTTAAAAGAGCATGTTCAATTCAGAGGAACAATGTATAATAAAAGAATAAAAAAAACATTTAAATAAAAAAAAGAATTTGCCTTGAATTGAAGTTTGACATGTATTAAATAGCCAGCTATACAACCCTTTTGAACCCCTATTATACTACTACACAGAAATAATAATAAAAAATAATAATTAGTTCAAAAGCAAAATGTTCTTGACACAACATACAGAAAAGTTACTGAACATTTTCATTGCATAGCTGTTATTTTTTGCAGGATGACTCACAGATTAGCTCGGTTCAGTGAGCAAAGTAAATGGTAAAATTATCTGTGCCATTAAAAAAAATCCATTTGAACTTCCATGGGAACGAGAACAACCCACAGTCTGTCTATTGCAGAAGTGTTTTGTCAGATCTATTAAAAAAAACCTCTTTATCTTGTGCGTCAAAATCTGCTGCTGGTGTCCACATGCTACCTGCAGTTAAATCCAAACTTTTCCAAACAAATAACAGATGTGATGTGGACTCCTACAAGACATGTTCAGCTAAGCATAGAAGAATGTCATCTATCCTTGCAGAGGAATTTCAGGTGAGATTTTAGGTATGTGACTGTTCCGTGACCTGAATACATACAAATTTATAATCAGCGTCCTGCTGGGTTTCAAGGCATTTTATGGATGATAGCTGGGAGGCACTTCAAAACTCTGGAAAGAATTGCTACCCAAGTCTGTGTAATGTATAAATGGATATATAAAATTCTTTATTTAGCTTCATGTAGCTCGTTTTCAGTGGTGTATGCACGTGGCCTGCTGTAACTGGGGTTTAGATGATTGTTTTCCCCAGTTGTACAGCTACTCATTAACACTTTAAGTCACACTTTATTTTAAAAGATTCGCAAGTTTTTCCAAAAGAAAAAAAAAAATCTCCAGTAAAGTGAACACAATGTGCATTCATTCTACGAACAGATTTTAATATAGCGATATTTGAGTAGAAACATTTCTAAGAATCATTTTAAATATTTGGGATTCGATTATGAAAGCTCTTTGCTTCAAATCATCAATAGCACAATAGTTGTTTTTTTTAGAATGTAAAAAAAAACCATCCCTAAGTTACCAAGCTAGAATCAGACATTTCAGTTAGGGGTTTATAAGTACTTTTAAGTTCTAGTTACTAACTTGCTTTAGAATTGTATTTGGAGTCCCCCCAAAGAAATACATGTGCACTAATTACATTCTGGAGTAACTAGATTTGAGAATCTGTGTTTTTTAGAATAAATTATCATTTTAGTTGAGTTCGGGAATGCGTAAGATTCTTTTTATTATAGACCCAGTCGTGTATCCTAACTGGGTCATGCAGCTATTTAAGATGCTTTAAACTTGCCTCGGGGTCTGATTTATTTTCTTCTTGGGTGCCTTTCTCTGTCTCTTCATGTTACAATACCCTGTAATAGCCTTTTCAACATTATCACTTCCTCCCCTGACACTGTAGCTAATATCGTTAGATTTTAACTTTCAGATTCACTGATGAAGATTCAAAGTTCAAACTGCTGCTTTCTAAATGTGCCTGTGATGTGGCTTGCATGTTCCAATGTAAGTGACTCAGAAGAACGAAGCAACAGAAAACGCCTGGACAAACTGGGAACGAACTGGTAAGCTGCTGATAAATGTGTGAATTAAACTGAAGATCTTATGCATCGGCATTGGGTAATATGCACTCAGTGTTATTTATTCAGCAAACAACTGCCACCGCCTTTCTTTCTTTTACAGAAATGGTTTTATGCAAACGATTGCAATTCATTTTCATTACCTAACATTTTACAGCAACCCTAATTAGAACGGCCTAATAACCCTATTAGATGTAACATTGTGTCAGGCTAATTACACAGTCAAGGAATTATTTCTGGCTAAACAAAATTATGTTTATTTTTTATTCGTAATATTAGTCTTTTTTTATTATTAGTCGTATTAGTCTTTTTTTTTCAATATACAAATAAAACATTTCCCAAATTGCAAATATTACCAAATGCTTAGCATTTGTAATTGCCTAAATATAAAAAGCTAAACCCCAAATACAGTATAAAGCCTTATTTCTGTCAACAACAATATGCAGCAATGGGAGAAAAAGTCAACAACTGATAAGTAAGAACTGCATGTAGCTGAACTACTGTATTAGTGTGCTTTGGTAATCTGTCTTAATAAACAAATGGGTGGCATATAACACCAGACTGGATTTATACTATAAAACGGATTAAACTGACAATTATACCAAGCATAATTGGTAAGGAATATGTGCTGTGTTTCTCATTTCAGCACTTGGGTCATTTGTTTCAGATTTAAATATAACAGCATAACACATAACTACTACATTTCAGAATATTATATAAAGTACTGAACTATACCTAATGTTAGAGGCAATACATGGAGCGATAGAGAGAGAGAGAGAGAGAGAGAGAGAGAGAGAGAGAGAGAGAGAGAGAGAGAGAGAGAGAGAGAGAGAGTGGCAGACAGGCATCAGCAGCATCATTCCTATTCTTATTAGTTCAGTTACTGGTTATAAAACAGCATGGCTTCTTTTTGCCATGTAATCCCATTCCATTAACCTTTTCATTCCGATAATAGCACAGCCTTGTAACTATGGCTCCTGAATATGGCGTTATAAAGGGAGAGCACTGTAATAATAATATTAATAATAATAACTTTTTACATCTGGTTAAGTAGCTGTAAACACATTCAATAAGAGTGGATGAACATGATGCTTTATGTTTCATTGCAATGTATTTAACCAGCACACAATAATAACTTATTATCATTAGAATATAATTAGGGCTTCTGTTTTTCAGTGTTGATTCATTTTATTTTTCGGTGTTGATTTTGAGCTATTTTCTAGTTTTATGTAAATCATTTTTTGGGGGCTTTCGCTTTTGATATACTGTATGAAATTAGTGTTTGCAGTTACTTTTACAAAATGCTTGAGATTTTTGTTTTTTTTCTGTCAAAATATGTATAAGAGTAACTCGACAGTACAGTAGTTGTATCTTCTTTCCTTTGCTGTCTTCCATAATGAAATCCTTCTGGTCACGGGCACATTCTTCTAGGGTTTTTGTGTGTAGACATTTTTATACATTTTGCACAATTTGCAATGCTGTTTTAAATCCTCTGTATCTTAACTGTGATACAGCTTTAAATCCAGCTAACAACCCTCCATTCCTAATTGTAATCTCGTTTTAAATCTCGCAGGTGGAGTCTCCAATAGAAATGTAGGAATGTGTCACTCAGTAGCTAGGGAGGGATTAAATTATTCAGAACGAATCAATGATAGATACAAGTCAGGAAAGCGGGACACTGCTCAGTTGCGCTGGGAAGTGTATTATTTTATTTGTGGTAGGTTTTATTTTTTAATGGGAAAGGGGTGAAGTCAACGTGAATTGATTAACCCTTTCCACTGTTTTTCTGGTGGTTTCCAGTGTTTATTGGCTATCCATCGGTTACATGATTTTTTTGGTATTTTGTTTTATCGTTTTTTATCGGTTAAAACCGAAAATCAGAAGCCCTAAATATAATAAGCCCATAAAGGTATTGTCAAATTTGGTGACTTGATTCGGAATTAAACACATCGGCAGTAGTGGCTACATGTTTACTCAGAAAACTTCATTGCAATTGTGTTGAATGCCATCATATATTTGTGGAAAGGATAATTGTGTGTCTCGCTCCTTTTCCAAATGCATTCATTTTCATTTCCTTTTTTAAAAGCAAACCAATTCGGATTAGATTGATGGCCTTACGCCTGGCGTGCTTTACAGTTTCATTAAAGCATTTATCAAGATAACACGAATACTTCCTCCTAATTGCAGCCAGCTATTTACTTAAACCACATTTAATTAAGACACTATTTATCTTCCCAGAAATGAGTCCAGTTAATCAGTGTTAGACAGGATGGCAAGAAGCTTTTAAATCTCAGAATATACACATTGCCACATGCAGACAGATACAAGTTTTACAGATGCTGTCTGTATATAACCAAGGAATATAGTTGGCTAAAACCAAATGAACTACAAGTAAAAAGGTTAGTGGTGATAAGTAGGACTACACTGGAAAGGAAATGTTGCTAGATTAAGCTTTATCGTCCAAACTTCGTTCAAGCAACCCTGTTTTCAACATGGGATGTTTGCAAATTATTTAATGTAGGCAGTGTGAATAGTGGAAAAGATACATATAATTATGAATGGACAAAAAGGGGTTGATTTTCTAACTCCTGGCCAGGATTTTCAGTAACAAAAACATTTTACACAACCACTCGCGATGCACAATGTAGTTGCTAGCATGTTGATCATGCATTATCTAGGTAGTGTCGAGGGTTAAAGTAAAGAAATCAATCAGATGCACTAGATCATTCAGCGCCTTCCTTCCATACTGTGATAATGATCAGTCTGTGCAACTGACTCAGAGGTGAAATACCATTCTGAGAAAGAGTGGAGTGAAAATGGTAAAATTAGCATCCAGTTTTAACAAAGCCTATAGTTACACCTTAAAGTAACAACAATGAAGACACAGTATTCTAATGACACTGAACAGAACCACAAAACCTACATACCTTTTAAATGTGCAGGTTGTATTCATGTGGAAAACAGAGAGAAGATGGTCTGATTAAAGAAACACATTTGAGCTTGATTGAAGTCTAATGACTTGAGGTGGTTGGGGAAGTGAGCCTGGCTGCTGCTAATTTGAACTGTGCAGAAGGATTACAGTGGTATGCATGGCTGGCAGGAGCATGTTTCAGGCTGACAGTCCTCCAGGAAGGTGTTTAATGAAGCATCAGGCACAGCTGGTAGTTGGCAGGACATGCCCCAGGTAAGTGCAATGAAAGAAAGGTCAGAATACAAAACAGCTTTCAGGTTAAACAAGCCTTTTGGAATAAATGCTTGAACACAGGAATGCCTGGATGTTGGCTAACCTTGACACAGGCTTCTCCATGAAGAAACAATGAAGGATTGTAGCTGGCGGGTGTGTCAGCTACAGGCAGGAACAAATGACTGCATAATATAAGGCTGTGTGAAAGTGTGAAAATGAATTAAGATGCTCGGAAACCACCTTGACCTTGTTGTGCGGTTTGCTGTGCGTCTCGCAAAGTCAGCGTGTTGTGTAGTGTGAGCCGCCTGCAGCAGCCACAGCAGACAGATGACAAGCATGTCACTAAGTTATTTAAAAGTATTTATCAAACTGTTCTTGACTGTTGTCAGTGAAGCCCAACACCGTTTTAGAGCACTACCATGAATATCAAACTGTATTTTATTTTACCTTTAAAATAAATCAAAGGTTGAAACTTAGTCAATAATAAAATAAAGATACAGCTGTGACACGCCAAGAGGGATTCCATTCAGGAAACATAAAAGAGGACCATCTAGACCCTTGCATGCTGATATTTGAGCAAGCATGGTTTCTAAAAGGGTGCCTCTGTGCTCGGAGCTCATGGATCATGTCCCAGGGATGAGTCACACAGTTAAAGATCCTTGTAGCAGGAGGCTGTCGTGCAGGGTGGTTAGAACCTGAGATCCTGATAAGAAGACACAAAGCTCTCCAGGGACCAGTTCCTCAAGTATTGCACTGCCCCATGTACAGGATAATCCCAAAGAAATACCCTTTACATCTCCAGCAGCCAACACATACACTGTATATCACTGACATGTTGGACTGTGCTGCACAGAAATCCATTTTGTTCAAAGTGTAATAATGTAAGGGTTTAATGAATAGAAAAGCTCAAAAGTGGGGTAATGATCATAAAGTAAGTATAACAGTTCTGGGAAACCCTGTAGTTAATAATATCTATTTTATCGACAGTATTTTTGTTTCTGATTTTATGCCCTATAGTCTTCTTGGAAGTGGTATGAAGAACAGTCTGTCTCATTGAAATGTGTGCCACTTCTTTGCTGTGTTCAAAGTGCAGGCTTGTTTCTACAATATGTGGTACTTAGTTATTTTTATTTATTGGACATGGGGCCCAGGCTATCAATCAAGTTGATCTAGCTGATTCTGACCAAGGGTCAGTTTACACATCAACGAAGCATGAATTAATGAATACGATGCCAAGCACCTGCTAATGCTGCTGTTTTATTCAGTGCAACTTATTAAGGGAACTCATCTATCTATTCTTGTGTTGCCCAAGGTCAAAAAGTAATACTGGGAACAGATCCATATCTCCAGAAAAAACATTCAGGTCCTGGTTTTCTAAGCTTTCGCGCCATTGAAAAATGTACTCAGCTGTGCCCATTAGTATTGACACCTTTATTTAAACAGTCACATAATAAATACACATAATTATAATCTTATTATGCATAGTTACAATGTATATAGCTTTGTGCACGATATATCCCAAATCCTAACCCTAATCCTTTTCTGATACAATTGTGTAAAAAGATGTACACATTAAGTACATTGTAACTATTGTGAGACAGCAGGGAGGGGGTTAATTCCTCCCTAGAGGAAAACATGTGCTGTAAGGCACATTTTGGTTTTGTTTAATTTGTGTTAATTGTTTTGTTTAATTGTTTAATTGTTTTATTGTTTATGATTACCTGCACCTGGCTATTATTGAAAATTAGAGCCAGGTGCAGGGTTTAAAAGGAGAGCAGTCAGTCTGCTCTGGGCGGCTGCTGAAGAGGGTAGAAGCCCCACTGTGCTGGTGTGTGGGTACAGTCGTAATTTAAAAGGAAAAAAGGTAGAGTGAGTCCTTTTTTGTGTGTGTGATTTTGTTTGTTTTGTTACAGGTAAACAGCTTAGCTGTCCTGTTGTTTAGTTTAGGTTCCTGTTTTGTTTTAGTTAGTGCTCAAAGAGAGCTAGGTGTTTGTTTGTTTATTTTGATTTTGTGTTTTCATTAAAAATCGCAAGAATCCGGCTTCAAAAATCCATTTGTGTGTGCTGGGTCAGTGTTTTTAAAGGGGCAACGAACCGCGAAGAGGTTCGATCTTTTACATATGGTGGCAGCGAGTGGGGGCCCTAATGACCCAAATATGGATTTTAAAGATTTAATAGAGAGGTTCAATAAGAACACCGCTGCTCAGGAGGAGCAGACGAAGAAAATGGAGAGGCAGAGGCAGGAGCTGGACGCGCCCCGTTGTTAATACAGGAGCGGGAGCCAACTGAACTGGAGCTGCTGCTGCAAAGTGGGAGCTGCCGTCCCCAGAGCCAGAGGGGTGGAGCTGCCACTTCCAGAACAACCAACCGTGCAAGTGAGTCCGGCGTTGCTGAGGGAGGTTCCCTGTCCCGGCCATCGTGGACACCTGGCTGGAATGCCCAGACCTCCCTGCGCTGGACCTTGCTCCCAGGTCGCAGTACAGCCAGGCACAGTCGCTGCCTGGTCCCTTACTCCACTCCCCTGGAATCCCAGACATCGCTGCGCAAGAGGCAGACGCCGCCACGCAAGGGTCAGAGGTCACTAGTGTTCCCCTGCTGATTGCTCCGCTCCCTTGCCTAGTGCTGCACTCCACCTGGGATTCCAGAGGTCGCTGCAGGTCCACAGGCGCTCCTCTGCCTGTCAGTCCTGGCTCCCGGTCACCGGTCTGCGCTTATGGTCGCCATGGACAAGCCGCCTGGGTCCCTCCTCGCCGGTCCTGGGTCCCTCCCTGGAACGCCGGGATTAACCCACCTCAAGCCCGCCCGTGGAAGAGGGCGAAAATTGACATTTGTGGACTTGAGGGTGGGTGGTCTTTAAGGGTGGAGGGAGGTGGCCGTTGTATGGCCGATGTCTTGAAAAGACATGGGGGTGTGAGACAGCAGGGAGGGGGTTAATTCCTCCCTAGAGGAAAACATGTGCGAAGGCACATTTTGGTTTTGTTTAATTTGTGTAATTGTTTTGTTTAATTGTTTAGTTTATCGATACCTGCACCTGGCTATTATTGAAAATTAGAGCCAGGTGCAGGGTTTAAAAGGAGAGCAGTCAGTCTGCTCTGGGCGGCTGCTGAAGAGGGTAGAAGCCCGACTGTGCTGGTGTGTGGGTACAGCCGTAATTTAAAAGGAAAAAAAAGGTAGAGTGAGTCCTTTTTGTGTGTGTGATTTTGTTTGTTTTTGTTACAGGTAAACAGCTTAGCTGTCCTGTTGTTTAGTTTAGGTTCCTGTTTTGTTTTAGTTAGTGCTCAAAGAGAGCTAGGTGTTTGTTTTGTTTATTTTGATTTTGTGTTTTCATTAAAATAGCTAACCGGCTCAAAAATCCATTTGTGTGTGCTGGGTCAGTGTTTTTAAAGGCAACGAACCGCAGAGAGGGCGGATCTTTTACATTATGCATAATAACATTGTGATTGTGTGTAAGTACACATATATTTACTAAGTAACTACCATGTAAAAAACACAGTAATTACAGACACATGATGTAAACGTGTTACCGTGAATATGAACCGGGGACCTCCTGGTTACAAGGTCGGGCTTTTTCTTGTAGAGCTCTTAAATTATGGAATGCTCGGCCTTCCTTTATCAGGGAAGCTGGGACCGTTACAGTTTTCAGCCAAGACTAAAAAAGCGCACTTTTATAAAATGGCTTTCTTATCTGAGTGGGTTTTAATGTAAATTTTAAATTGCTGCTTTTGTATTATTATGTGTATGCTGTTATTTAAATGGTCTGACAGTGGCAGTTGTATGTGTGACATGCTATACAAATGTATTGTGGTTTGTTCTTTTTTCTGCTATGTGCTGTACAGTGCTTTGTGATACTTTTGTATAAAAGGAGCTATATAAATGCAATAAATAAATAAATAGGTATCAGTAACTACTATGTCAAAACACAGTAATTTGAGACACTAGAGACATGTGTTACTGTCTTCAAATTCAAGTTTAAGACAACTTGAAGCTGGTATTAATCCAAAGGAGATTAAACTAGATGTTAATAAAGACAAAAATAATCGGTGGCAGTATTATGATCAAGGCTTTTCATTACTAAATATATTATTTATTATTATTCGTTTATTTAGCAGACACCTTTATAAAATGCGACTTACAGAGACTAGGGTGTGTGAACTATGCATCAGCTGCAGTCACTTACACTTACGCCTCACCCGAAAGACAGAGCACAAGGCTAAGTGACTTGCTCAGGGTCACACAAAAGTCAGTGAGTGAGCCGGAGCTGGGGACCTCCTGGTTACAGACCCTTTTCTTTAACCACCTGACCACACAACCTCCTAACTGTCAGTTACACTTTTTTCCCTAAATGTTCTCAAAAGGCTTTTCTCACGCTTCCCCAGCTCCTCTGCAACTGTATCTCGCTTCTGGGGGTCGGTGGTCTTCAACCTCTGATCAATGTTTAAAATCAAACCCCTGAACTAAATCAAACAGCACTGCCACAGCTCCATCATTTCCATTAAATCCATTAAATCCATTCCCCACTACTCTCATGTACAACGGTACATTCAATTATTACAGCAAGTGCTCTGCCTGCTGCACTAATTGTTCCCCAAGTGCTATTTACAGCGTAATGACTTCAAAGTTAAGACGCTAATATTTGCTGAGAGTTAGCAATGCTTATGAGTTAAAATAATTCAATACAATGTTCTAACAGTAGCAGTGAGAATGTAAACAGAATTTACCCCTGTGAGCAAAAGTTCTAATTATATCAAATAAGTCAAACACGTTTTCACAGCCGAAGAATCAAATGAAGATCTGTAGCTAGCAAACATTCTGTGGCAAGAAATTGTACTAGTCCAGTAATGTCTTAAACACTTGACTGATTCTGCAGGAGAACTCTTTACAAAATCTTGCAGAGAAATAGATTCAACAGCCACTGCCTAAGATGTGCCTCCTCACCAACAAAAGCCCCATGTTAAAAGCGGTGTGCTGAATACCTTTATTGGATTGAATACTTAGACTGAAACAAATGCTCCAAAGATGAATTGATGAAACACGTCAGTGAAGCTTTTACCTACTCAACACTGTGGTTCTTATCTGCAACCCAATTAAACAGGCAGCGGCAATGACAAACTCAAACTCCCCAGAGCTCAGATAAGCTTTCCCCAACCTGTAGCTGCACCTTTGCAACTAGCACTGGCTCTTCATATTTCATTACTGTAATTTATTATGAAGGTCAATTTTATAAATAGGCTGAGGGTAGACCAATTTCTGTCTCAACTTAATTAAAACTCAGCTGCTGCACACCGCAAGCCTAATGTGTTCTCAGCTTTCAATATTCAACAGAAGTAAATCATCTCTGTTTTATTGAATCAGAAGTCAGTAGGCTGGAACAAATGCAGAAACTAAATAGGGGACTTGCACATGCTTGGATTAATCGCTTGCTTTGGCAGCCAGACTGCAGCCTCTGAGTTGAAAATAGTTTATTAATGCGTTGAAAAGCACAAACAAAATACAAAAATAACACATTTGAGAAGAAAACAATTAATCTAATTAAGATCAGAATAGCAAAACTTGCACGGCAGTGCATGCTCAAGGGACAGTAATATTAACCAGGAATGCCTGTTCTTGCCTGAGTGTGCACAGCAACATCATTAACTCCCAGTCTTGATTTATAGGCTTTGCATATGAATAGCTTCCACCTTTGGGTTTCACTGCATTAAAAATTAGACGAACATCAGCAATGTACAGAAGCTTCAAAATGAACTGACCCCAGTAACCAATTCATTAAAATTGTACAAGACTCCTTCCATCAGTTAACTAATGTTCCATTATTGAAACTCAAGTAAACCATTTATCATTATGTGCTGTTGTTGAAGAAGGTAATAGCAGGGCATCTGGCAAAACCTCCTCTTGTGGTAAATCCTATGCTGTTATCTCATCTTTGCCACCTGTCGTTGGTGATAATTGTTGGTCAGCTATTCATGGGAGATAAATTAGTATATTTAACCTTTTCGTCTCTAACAGCAGCTTAAACATCCAAATATAAATAAAAAAGAAATATCATTAGAGCCTTAATAGCCTCTGCAGCCGGCATGCTTGCTGAATAATTGTTTAGTCTCTGAGGTCTGTCCTCTGCTTCAGAACTAATGCTTTAGTTTAGACTATCTGTGAGATTCCTATTTTTTTTGTAGGATTAAGTCAAAATGTGAAAGCTGTTCACACAGTTTAACAACGTATTACAACGTATTAAAAAAACGGATTTGCAGACATCAGGGGTGTCCAGTCACAGCCCTGGAGGGCCAGTCCAGTCCGGGTTTAACAGATGATATAATGAACTGCTTCAGGGTCTGAACACAGGTTTAAATGGTTTGATTAAACAATTTAGAACACGGTCAGAACAAAGAACAAAGGTGGCCAAAGTGGAAGGGACAACTTTGGCCACCAATGTTATATATTTATAATACTATTGCACTGTTTCACAAAGGTAGATGTGTTAGATTGTAGAAGAAGACAAAGTGCCCAGGCACACAATGTGCCCGCCCCCATTAATCATGGAGCATAAGCTACCCCACCTCTGCCGATAAAGAAAACAATAAAGCTTTACCTTGTTGATTAGCTACACAGGGCAATAAATCACTGAAACAACTCCTTCCTTGAAGATTTGTTTACACTTCTGATGTAATGTTTTTGACTTGCAAATGAAAGCATTGGTGCCCAATGTAAATGAAAGTCTTACATCAAGTCTGAATGTCCCAGGTAAAATGCTGCATTGTAAAATGCTGCATTAAAATCTGGAGAATCTTGTCATAATTGGGAATACAGTAACATTACACCATGACTGTGCTGTAGTACCACAGCTGTTGCTCATATGGTTGTGTTGGTTACAATGCAAGAACATGTTTAAATATTTTTGTAATAACAGTGTGTAATGACACTGTAATTACAGTGCAATTACAGTTAAGTCAGAGACACCTAATGTAAAGTGTTGCTGTGAATATTAACTATTCTACTTCATAGAATGTATAATAATCTATCTGGTGTCAGTGCTGATTTTAACATGCAGGCAGGCAGTGGCCTCCTGTCATATACATCATAGAATAATCTCATAGTGTTCTTTTAACAGGATCTATAAAGAGTGTGCATTTTCTTATTTTCATAAAATAGAAATAGGTAGTTGCAGACCATGACGAGGAATCATTGGGATTCTTTAAAACCCAATTTCATCATTTCATTTTATAAAATGTTTCATGTTCTTATTTCTTAAGATAGAAAAGGTCATAGCAATCACAGCTGTAGCAGTCCAGGTATCAAATGAGGATTCCCCAAGAACACCAGTCTTATGAAATCCTCTACTGTAACATAGAAATCTATTTATTACGCTATAGCGTTCACATTCTGCTCGGTGGGTAGTCTCTCATCTATTAGTCTGATTGATAGTGGAACAAGATGACACATTTAAAGCCATGTACTCAAACATTAAATAAATAATTGAAGCTGATTCCTGCTTCTAATTAAAACAGCACCATATGTTTGCTTTTTCACAGTGCATG
This sequence comes from Acipenser oxyrinchus oxyrinchus, assembly GCA_030684275.1. NCBI lineage: Eukaryota > Metazoa > Chordata > Actinopteri > Acipenseriformes > Acipenseridae > Acipenser > Acipenser oxyrinchus. Next base: position 460,322 of record JAGXEW010000063.1, read on the forward strand.
CAGGATGACAGCTGCATTGGAAATGTGAAACAGATCTTTGGAGATATTTAGGGTTCCGTGACTCTTTACAGTTGATGAAATATGCTTTGCCTAATGCATGTCCTAGTATAGGTTTAGTGATATATTTATCTGTGAACATGTACCGTAAACAACAATGCGGTGCCTCCTCTAATGCATCACCAGACTGGGGTCAGCAGGGCCCGGTGTTTGTTCATCCGGTTGAAGCAATAAGAACAAATTCACCAGGTGCTGCTCTTGCATTTACTCTTCAAGGTTGTTGTTGTAAATTGCAAACCCGTAGCTGGATTATTTCACTCTATCAGAGTGTGAATAAATGCTATTAGTTCCATTTTGAATTGGCATTGGCATTTTTGATCACAATGGAGTGAGTTGCTGTCTGGGTTAAGGGTGCTATTGTTAGTTAGTGTCCTATTCTGCATCCGAGCTCAGATTTCTCTGTGAAACAGCAGACGCTCTCTGCCTTTCATCTCAGTGTGTCAAGGCTGTTTAATAAGTGCAATACAATAACAATACCAGTTAAATCACTAAACATAAAGCCAAAGGGTGCTGCAATGTTTATGCACAACAAAGACCGATGACTGTTATGCGTAAAGGATCACAAATGACTCCCTGGATATTGTATGGATGGAGAAAAGGATGTTCCATATGTAAATATGGTATTTTATACAGAGTGTACCTGTTTATCAATACAGTACAGTAGAGAGTCAATTATCTGAACTAATTGGAACCGATAATAGTTTGCATAATCGATTTGTATGGATAATCGAACAGGTATTAATAACAATTACTGTACCTTTAATAATGTATAGAATAAAGTTAACATACACAAGTACTGAGCACACAAGTACCTACTGATGATATATAGCTACTAACCTATTATATCACATTAAGCTTACAAAATGACAAAGCTTTACAAATCATTAAATTAATGTAATTCAGTAAAGCTTTAACACCTACAGTTAAGGTAATGCAATACTGTAATTAAACATACCATATGCAAAGAATATAATTCAGTACAACTTTGATACATTACAGAACTTTACTAAACTTCAAAAATTCAGTAAAATGTTTTGATACTTTGATACTTGCTGTTAAGGCATTGTAATAACATGCAATCGAAATAACATCGACAGGATCTCCAGCCCTTACTGACAAAATAGAAGAAAACCAAGAACGAGGCAGCTGTTTTAATTTGCTTAACTGCAGCAATTTAAAGCTCACAATGCTCCAGCTAAGGTTCTGGTGGTCTGAATAATTCTGTAGCATTCCTTTTGGCAGGTAAATCAACCCCAGTACTGTAGAAGCTGTAGGTAGGTACTGTACAATTTTAAGTGATCAAAGCTCTTCTTGACAGAAAGGGATATGCATGGGCTGTTCACAGCAGATTTCAACACTTCAGCTTTGTTGAGCTGGAGTTAATGGGGTATCTTGGCCACTGACAGGCACCTATTCCACTGTCCCTCTGTGTGCTATTCTGCCTCGGGCTACAGTCGTGCTGGACTCTGAACAATACACTCTGCAGTCACTTCTTTACCCTTGATTCAAGACAAAGCCTTAGCCTACAGCTAGCTTTCTTTCACCGTCCTGATCGCATGTGTAAGTGCTTAGATTTTAATTTTATTGGAAAAATTAATACCACTGGGAGAATACATTTGGATCCAAATATCTCAAGTACCCATATGTCAGCTCTCTTCACAATCTCTGAGCTATGCTCCTGGAGTCTGTGGTAAACTTTTATATGGGCACTGGAATTCAAAAGCAACAGAAAACTTTAGACAAGAATCACAAAGTGTGACAAAGTTAGGTGAAGATATATGCCAGGATATTGGATATTGTTGAGGATAATGTGCTAAAAAAGATCTTTAGCTAGCCTCTGTAGAGTCACTGACCAGTCTCCCAGGCCTAGTATCTACAAGAAGAATTGCTCAAGATTTATCAATGTTTTTTTCATGAAAATGCAACTACTAATATTACATAGCTGGAGCGAATTGGATTTTGGTGTAAACACTGTAATAAATCAAGCCCAAAGTGTAATTTTAAATATTGTGTTTCATTTAGAGCCACTACTAGTAGTGCAGGTGTAGGGTACTTCGGTCATTTATTTCAACAGCTCTCTGTTAAAATTAGCCAGGTTTGCTTGCTCCTTGAGCAGTTGCGTTAATGTGTTCCATGGTAGGAGACTGAGGTGGAATATACTGCAGTCTCTGTATAAGTGATGCACCCTTAACTGTACTGATGTATGTGTGTAGGCGGGCAACATATTTTACAGGCCTTAGTTATTAGTTATTTTTATTTGCTCTGGTGGTTATATTGACAAAAGTTCAACTGTATTTTAGTCGATGTTCGCATCTGTAAGAACCTTCCAGCTTTTTTTCTCACAGCAGAAGGCTTATGAAAATCAGTGCAGCATATGTGCCCATTCTGTTTCAGTGTATTTTCCTGGGCCTCGGATACAGGGGTTTATTTTGCTGGTTGTTGATTAAGATTTGGTCAAAATGGTTGTGACTATTTGCGGTAAAACTTTACATGGGGTGTCTCTAATTACTGTGTATTTAGGAGGCTGTGTGGTCCAGTGGTTAAAGAACAGGTCTTGTAACCAGAAGGTCCCCGGTTCAAGTCCCACCTCAGCCGCTGACTCATTGTGTGACCCTGAGCAAGTCACTTAACCTCCTTGTGCTATGTCTTTCGGGTGAGACGTAATTGTAAGTGACTCTGCAGCTGATGCATAGTTCACACACCCTAGTCTCTATAAGTCGCTTTGGATAAAGGCTGCCTGCTAAATAAACAAATAATAATAATAATAATATTTACAGAGTAGTTACTTACTAAATGCATGTGTACTTACACATAATCACAATGTTATTATGCATAGTTACAATGTACTTAATGTGTACATTTTCTTGCACGATATAACCCTAAAGCTAGAGTTAGAGTTAGAGTTATTTAGAGTTAGGGTATAAGTTAGTGTTAGAGTTAGGGTTTGGGTTGGGTTAGAGTTAGCGAGGCCTATGGCTAGGTTAGGGTTAGCGTTAGGGTAATGATTGGGGTTAGTGTAAAGGTTTTGGATAGTTGTTTCCTGAATTAAATCTGTCTTAGATCATCTGTAAGGTTTATTATTATGTACAGCCATGCAGGGACCAGGAGAGAGAACCAGTTTGTTTACTGTATACCACCTCCGTTGAGACCGCCAGGGACTTCCTCCAAAAGCCCAATATCCCAGACACTCCTCTGAGTTACAGTTAAACAAAATAGGATAGCCCAAGTAAACAACAATAGATGGATCTATCACAGGACGCTGGGACCGGATGGGTTTTCAGTGTCGGGCTTGCTTTGTGACTGTTGAAAGGACCCAACTGTAGGTGTGCTGTAAAAGCTGTTTTTCTGTCTGTAATAAACACCAAGAAGGACAATTATTGGACTTGCAATATAGAGCTGAACTTTTACCCCAGAAGTAAACTGACAATGAATAATGGCTGCCAATAGATAATGTTGAAAGCTGTCAGTTTTGAATGATGCTCATCCTGGTGAGGTGTCCGGTCCTTAAAGCTGGCAAGCTGGTATGTTTCAAGCCAAGCTGTTATGATGAACGGCTCTATACTGTCTTCAGTGACTGCATGAATTACGAGCTCCTTTCAGCAGAGAGAGATTGGGCACTGGTCTGGAGTGAAGGTCATGGTACTGCCTCATGAGATGCCGCTGGCTTAGACGCACATGCAGTCAACAAGGCTTTCCATGGCTCCTTGGTATGGCATAAGCCCGATGAAACAACTACAATGCATAGTATATATTAGAGCAGATAACAGCACTTTTTATATTGAAAATATGAAACAGCATTGATTGTATAGATCTTGGAGCATATGTTGCATATGTCTTTTATATATTTGAAACCCCAAGCACCACCCCATAATAAAGAAACGCTAAAAGAAAAAATGTAATAAAATCAATGACAATAACATTAGAACTACTGAATGTTTTATAGATAAGCCAAGAATAAGATGCCCTCATCACTGACGCTATTGCTGCTCAAGGAGTAGTGTGCATGTTACTAGAAACCATTGACGATGCAAAACACGGGTAACAAAATAAGTTTGTCAACTTTACCAGCATGACTCTTTGGGAAATTGAATAACTGCAGTACAAACAATGGTGATCAATCTATGACACCTTAACTTGTTTGAGTAGTATGTGAGAGAGAAATCGGAAATACAAAAGCAAGTAAGATAATGAAAAGCAAATGTATACAGTGCATTGGTATATATCATGTACCAATGCAATCATATATATTACACGCATTGCTCCTTTACTTGATATGTACAGTATTAGGCTGGAATAAATGAAAGCTAAACAGGACAATAATGTGAGGGGAGAAGTGGAAATGGAGCAAAATACCTCCAGGGACTTCAAGGAATAAGGTTCTTTACTGAAGTTTGTGTCTCATGGCATGTGTATATATATATATATATATATATATATATATATATATATATATATATATATATACAGTACTGTGCAAAAGTTTTAGGCAGGTGTGAAAAAATGCTGTAAAGTAAGAATGCTTTCAAAAATAGACATGTTAATAGATTATATTTATCAATTAACTAAATGCAAAGTGAGTGAACAGAAGAAAAATCTAAATCAAATCCATATTTGGTGTGACCACCCCTTGCCTTCAAAACAGCATCAAGCATCAATTCTTCTAGGTACACTTGCACACAGTTTTTGAAGGAACTCGGCAGGTAGGTTGGCCCAAACATCTTGGAGAACTAACCACAGTTCTTCTGTGGATTTAGGCAGCCTCAGTTGCTTCTCTCTTCATGTAATCCCAGACAGACTCGATGATGTTGAGATCAGGGCTCTGTGGGGCCATACCATCACTTCCAGGACTCCTTGTTCTTCTTTACGCTGAAGATAGTTCTTAATGACTTTCCCTGTATGTTTGGGGTCGCTGTCATGCTGCAGAATAAATTTAGCCAATCAGATGCCTCCTGATGGTATTGCATGATGGATAAGTATCTGCCTGTACTTCTCAGCATTGAGGAGACCATTAATTCTGACCAAATCCCCAACTCCATTTGCAGAAATGCAGCCCCAAACTTGCAAGGAACCTCCACCATGCTTCACTGTTGCCTGCAGACACTCATTCGTGGTACCGCCTCCAGCCCTTGGCTTAACAAACTGCCTTCTGCTACAGCCAAATATTTCAAATTTTGACTCATCAGTCCAAAGCACCTGCTGCCATTTTTCTGCACCCCAGTTCCTGTGTTTTCGTGCATAGTTGAGTCGCTGGCCTTGTTTCCACGCCGGAGGTATGTCTTTTGGCCGCAAGTCTTCCATGAAGGCCACTTCTGACCAGACTACTCCGACAGTAGATGGGTGTACCAGGGTCCCACTGTTTTCTACCAGTTCTGAGCTGATGGCACTGCTGGACATCTTCCGATTGCGAAGGGAAGTAAGCATGATGTGTCTTTCATCTGCTGCAGTAAGTTTCTTGGCCAACCACTGCGCTTCACGGTCCTCAACGCTGTCTGCTTTCTTTGTGCTTCTTCGAAAGAGCTTGGACAGCACATCTGGAAACCCCTGTCTGCCTTGAAATTTCTGCCTGGGAGAGACCTTGCTGATGCAAGTATAACTACCTTGTGTCTTGTTGCTGTGCTCAGTCTTGCCATGGTGTATGACTTTTGACAGTAAACTGTCTTCAGCAACCTCACCTTGTTAGCTGAGTTTGGCTGTTCCTCACCCAGTTTTATTCCTCCCACACAGCTGTTTCTGTTTCAGTTAATGATTGTGTTTCAACCTACATATTGAATTGATGATCATTAGCACCTGTTTGGTATAATTGTTTAATCATACACCTGACTATATGCCTATAAAATCCCTGACTTTGTGCAAGTGTACCTAGAAGAATTGATGCTGTTTTGAAGGCAAAGGGTTGTCACACCAAATATGGATTTGATTTAGATTTTTCTTCTGTTCACTCACTTTGCATTTTGTTAATTGATAAATATAATCTATTAACATGTCTATTTTTGAAAGCATTCTTACTTTACAGCATTTTTTCACACCTGCCTAAAACTTTTGCACATATATATATATATATATATATATATATATATATATATATATATATATATATATATATTGTGAGACAGCAGGGAGGGGTTAATTCCTCCCTAGAGGAAAACATGTGCGTAAGGCACATTTTGGTTTTGTATTGTTAATTATTTGATTTGTGTTAATTGTATTGTTTAATTGTTTTATTGTTTAATCATTTGCGTGTGCAGGGTTTATAAGGAGAGCAGTCAGTCTGCTCTGGGCAGCTGCTGAAGAGGGTAGAAGCCCGACTGTGCTGGTGTGTGGGTACAGCCGTAATTTAAAAGAAAAAAAAGGTAGAGTAAGTCCTTTTTTGTGTGTGTGTGATTTTGTTTGTTTTGATGCACCACCCCATGTGGTTTAATTTAGGTTCCTGTTTTGTTTTAGTTATTGCTCAAAGAAGAGCTAGGTGTTTGTTTTGTTTATTTTGTTTTGTGTTAATTAAAAATAGCGCAACCGCGCTTTAAAAAATCCATTTGTGTGTTGGGTCTGTGTTTTTAAAGGGGCAACGAACCGCGAAGAGGTTCGATCTTTTACATATGGTGGCAGCGAGTGTGGGCGCCCCTGGAGACCCAAGAATGGATTTTAAAGATTTAATTGAGAGGATTATTAAAAACACCGCTGCTCAGGAGGAGCAGACAAGGAAGATGGAGAGGCAGACACAAGAGCTGGGGTTGGCCCCGTTGTTAATACAGGAGCGGGAGCCAACTGAACTGGAGCTGCTGCTGCAAAAGTGGGAGCTGCCATCCCGAGAGCCAGAGGGGGTGGAACTGCCATCCCGAGAGCCAGAGGGGGTGGAGCTGCCGCTTGCAGAACAACCAACCGTGCAAGTGAGTCCGGCGTTGCTGAGGGAGGTTCCCTGTCCCGTCATGGTGGACACCTGGCCGGAATGCCCAGACCTCCCTGCGCTGGACCTTGCTCCCAGGTCGCAGTACAGCCAGGCACAGTCGCTGCCTGGTCCCTTACTCCACTCCCCTGGAATCCCAGACGCCGCATGCTAAGAGGCAGACGCCGCTACGCTAAGGGGCAGAGGTCACTAGCGTTCCCCTGCTGATTGCTCCGCTCCCTTGCCTAGTGCTGCGCTCCACCTGGGATTCCAGAGGTCGCTGGCGCAGGTCCACAGGCGCACTCCTCTGCCTGTCAGTCCTGGCTCCCCGTCACCGGTCTGCTGCTTATGGTCGCCTTGGAAAAGCCGCCTGGGTCCCTCCTCGCCGTCCTGGGTCCCTCCCTGGAACGCCGAGGGACCAACCCACCTCAAGCCCGCCTGTGGAAGAGGGCTTAAAATTGACATTTGTGGACTTGAGGGTGGGTGGTCTTTAAGGGTGGAGGGAGGTGGCTGTTGTATGGCCGATGTCTTGAAAAGACATGGGGGATGTGTGAGACAGCAGGGAGGGGGTTAATTCCTCCCTAGAGGAAAACATGTGCGTAAGGCACATTTTGGTTTTGTTTTGTTAATTATTTGATTTGTGTTAATTGTATTGTTTAATTGTTTTATTGTTTAATCATTTGCGTGTGCAGGGTTTATAAGGAGAGCAGTCAGTCTGCTCTGGGCAGCTGCTGGAGAGGGTAGAAGCCCGACTGTGCTGGTGTGTGGGTACAGCCGTAATTTAAAAGAAAAAAAAAGTTAGAGTAAGTCCTTTTTGTGTGTGTGTGATTTTGTTTGTTTTGATGCAGGTAAACAGCTTAGCTGTCCTGTGGTTTAATTTAGGTTCCTGTTTTGTTTTAGTTATTGCTCAAAGAAGAGCTAGGTGTTTGTTTTGTTTATTTTGTTTTGTGTTAATTAAAATAGCGCAACCGCTTTAAAAAATCCATTTGTGTGTTGGGTCCGTGTTTTTAAGGCAACGAACCATAATATAAGAGGTTCGATCTATATTACATATATATATACAAGGCATACCATACTATACATATATATATAACATATATATATATGTGTATATATATATATATATATCTATGTATGTATTATTTCTGGATGTATAGTAATTGCTTTGGAATTATTTTATTATTGTACTGTTATTTTATTTAGTAGGATTTACTTAGGTCTGTATTGGTGCTGCACTATGTACCTGTGCTGGCCCTGCAGGCACAAAGTGAATAGACTAAACTAAACTAAAGACTTCTAATGGGGAAGAATGCCATGCTTCATTGCACAAGAGCAAAGTGCAACTCCCATATCCTTCCCCACGATTAGCTTTGACGATTCTTTTTCCAGAAACAATTTTGGCTGGAAATTAGATGATGTTTTTCCCCTTTTATACCGGTTTTGTCATCAGACCAAACAGAGAGTTTTGGCAGAAAGCAATGTGGCTAACACTGAGGTCTATGCGTTGTTCTTAAGGTATAAGGACTTCCGTGCTGCCAGCTTTGCATTCCGCTGCTCAGTATTCCAGCTCCAGCAAGTCCTGGCCTTGGAGACCGATTGCATTCAGATGAATTATGTTTGTCAGACGTTTCTGTCACAGAGACAAAAGCTGCCTGACACAGAAAGAACCCTATATCCCGTTGAGAGAAAAAATCAAAACAACATTGCTGTCTTTCACAATATCCATTTTCAGCCTTTTGACCATTGACTAGCATAGCTGCTGTTACAAAGCAGAAAGTATAAGACAAACAGAGACAACATGAAACCTTTACAGTCCTTGCAACCAGCATGAGAAGTGGGGTTGGGGGTTGTAATTAAATGTATCGATGGCACTTTACATGACAGGGCATGTATAACCATGCAATAACATTATAATAACTGAATAACTACCAACATGTTCTGTTCATGCATGGTAACTACTGATGAAATAAGTGTATAAGTACATGGAAATTGCCTGTACCGTGGCATTACCATGTAATTGTAAAGGCAACATAATGTTATTCACAGTGCCGTTCATATGTTATTACACAGTAATTACTGTGAAAGAGCAATAATCATTGGTCATTTTGGTTATTACAATGTAACTACAGGGACATGGCTCTCTGTGCCCTGTAACCAACCTAACATTCATATTGTGCTTGAAATTATTTCTCAAGGATACATATTTATGATTCATTGCCTTCTGGCCCTGAACACAAGCTCTCACCAGGGGCTATATATTCATTACCATATCAATACGAGCTCAAGCCTTCTATTCACTTCAATACCCACACTCATGCTTTATAAATGAGTCTCTCCATCAGAGCTCAAGAGGTTTTTATACTTAAATAAATAAACCTGGTGTAGCCCAGCGTGACAGGATTCACCTCCATCCATATGCAGATGATTCATTTCACAGTGGTGTCAATATTAACAAGAATTTCAGCATGATCTGCGATGCTGACCAGGACACTTGTGTGCCCCAGATACTCCACACATGTGTTTTAGAGAGTTGTTGTGGGGCTTGTACAGGAAATACATTGGTTATCCCTCTGGCTCACAGCCAGTGTTTCAGAGAATTCGATAGTGAAGCGGCATTTGACTGTCTATTACAGGGTGCAAATTGTTTTGAAAATTGGTGCAAAACTGTATTGAAAGTTTAGCACCAGAGAGCCTACTAACTTTTGCGGTAAAATGAAGAGGCTTATGGACACAAAATATAATTTCCAATAACTGTAAATGCATGTATCATTCCCTGTTAAGTCACATACCTTTTGGCTTGCTGATTTAAATGATAATTGGGTAAGGGCTGCAAAGACATGTTTGCACCAGTTTCTGCAGTTAAACTTCCCACACAACACAAAACCTTCTCTCCTGTGTATGATGATGGTGTGGGTGGATCATGTGAGTAGTCCAGACCCAAAACTGTCATCACCTGTGGTTGCTAAGGAATTAAAAAAAATGTAAACAGGTCTACTGGTGCCAGAATGTAATGCTGCTGACACTATATGAGGTACCCTGGTGTTAGAATCTAGCCATAGCCAAATTTGCACCCCTGCTATTAACACCCCTTTAAAACTGAAGTAATTGTTTCACAGAATGCAGAAAAAGGACATAATACTGTACGCTCATCCGATATTCAGATTCCTGCAGTATTTCTGTGCACTATGAATTACGTTCCGACTTAGGTGGACACATAGAACAAAAACAAAATAAAATAAAGTAGCACAGGCACATACAGGGGTCCTCAGAACTGTGTAATGATGGCACAGCACCTGAACAATGTATCCTGTTATAGTCAAATGCAATCCAAGCTTCAATAGGAGTGCATGTGTCAATAGGAGGCGGACGGACACAATCAGTGCAGAAGGGTCCCCATTTTTGAATGAGGATCCTAAAAGGACCAACACTGATTGGTTTAAAACAAACCTTTGACCACTACTATATACAGGAGCAGACATGCAATAAGATGCTAATAGAAAATGTGCTACTGAATGTATTGATAGCTGTAGAGGCGGACCAAACATCAGGAGATTAAAAGAAGACTATTAAACACTAGCTACCCTGCATCTGCTTTGGAATGGCGGGAGGGGCATTGGTACAATATCTGTTTCTTTAACAAATGATTCGAGGGGCCATTGCAGCAGATGTATTGGGTACTGAGGGGCATGCCCTCTGTTACAGTGAATTTGAAGGTATCCTAGTTTCTTTATATTATCATCACAAAACCGATTGAGAGTAGATGAGAGCAGCACAGGGCTCTGTATCACAGCCAGCCAATTCAACAGCCCTGGCATGTGGCACTGTTCATACAATGCACTCTTTCCATTATTAAATGTATTTTGTGGCCTGTATGTGTCTCTGGGAATAACAATGGGATATTTTTTTTAGCTGCAGACTGCCCTTCAAGCAGAATATGGAATATGGCAAAATGGTTAACAATGTGCAGGTGCAGGAATGCAGCAGTGATCAATGAACAGACAGACATCGATAATCCAGGTGCAATGTTAAGGTGCTTTGGCTCCAGTTTGCTATTTGTCACTTCCTCCCACTAAGACACTTGTGATGATCTAGCCTGTGGTACATACAGTCTAACAAGAAACATTAGTGAGGTAGTAAAAACAAAACCATGAATTTGAAGCTATTTACTCTTTAAAATCTGAAAGTATCTGTATTAGACTAGGGTGCGAAATTGAACCACCAAGTCAGATATATTGATTACTGGAGCAAAAATGAAAAATAAGTCTGGATTGCATCTAATGTACTCTGCAGTGTTCCTAAGTTCTGCCAACAAGTCTTTCAGTGCATCAACGAAGATACTTTCCAGTCCACAATCTCCAGACAGACACCCACAGAGTGCACATTTTGATTAGGTTTCAATCATACTTCAAGTCTGCAAGTCATTTCATTCCTGGTGACTCATTTTTAAATCTTCAGCACCCATCTGCAGGGTCTCCAAACAAAAGCAGTATGTGTCTTCTTTCTTTAAAAACAAAAAAAGCCAATCTATCTGTGCCATCTATCCAGAGCCGGATTGAGTTTAATGGGGGTCCAGGGCTGTTCTCGTTTTGGGGACCCCTCTTTGCACATTCATTTGCTTCCCTTTACTGTTTTACTGCCACCACACTCGATTAACATTAATGTCAAATTATTCAGTCTGAGCTGATCCATATTTCACCTGATTCGACGTTTGCATTAGTGCCAGTTTGGAAGATGCACATTGACTCTTTTGTCATAATAGCAAGTTATCTGGAAATGTGTTGTCCTTATCTCTTACGAATATGTACGTGCATAATAGGTTTATAATAAATATATATGCAGCTAAAAAAATGTTTTGCAAATGCAAGGAGAGTACGCTTTCTTATGTAATGCTGTTTTTTTATTATTATTATTTGTGTCAGCAGAAACAGCAGAGCTGCACACACAGGAATGATAAAAGCGGCATGTGACTTGATCGCAGCACAAGTCATGTGATCAGGCAGTCCCAACTCCTCCAATGCAATACGGCTTGGTAAAACAGACCTGTTGTTCCGATCCATACAGTCACACGCTACTTACTCATTTCTTAGATATTGTATATAAATTATATATATTTTTGAGGCCCTTCAAAATCTGAGGCCCTGGGCTGCAGCCCCCAAAGCCCCTGTGTTAATCCGGCCCTGTATCTATCTTTATAACCAATACAGTAAATTGAATTTTGAACGTTCAGGAAAATCCCATAAAAATGTAATGTAACCTTGCCTACCCTTTCCTGCGTTCCTGTTAATTCTCCAGACTGCTCCCCTATCTTCTCTTTTGCAGCTAATGCTGGGTGTAAACTAACCAAAATAAAGGGGGTTGTTGCCTCAAACCCCCTATAAAGGTTTCCCCCTTGTAAAAGCACAGCGAAGTATAATAAAGCCTAGTTAAAGCATGGAAAAGCATAGGCAAGCATTGTAAAGCATAGAGAGGTATGATAAAGCATGTTAGGAAAACATTGCAAACCAGGGTAAACTATGGCAAAAGCCGAGTATAACCATGGGGAAAGCATGGGGGGAAACTTCTGAATTATCGTGCAAATTCACTATGGTAAACTTTTATAAGAGCCAGTCATTTTTTGGCTTTGTTTGCTCTGATCATTCCGAATGGGCCGATTCATTTCTTCATTTCCCATTTCTAGAGATTATTTCGCTGCTATTCATCTTGTTGGGTCAAAGTGAAGCTATAGGCCTGTAGCATGTGATGGGTTAAGATACTCAAAGCTCCAGCTTTAACAGAAGATGAACCACTGCCAGCGACAAACCTGCAGGGTAGAGGGCATGCATGCGAGGGAGAAACTATGCTAGATTATCACTAGCTAAAGGGGAATGAGACAGGCAGGCATAGATGGACCTTATCAAGTCACAAGCACTCACTCCTTTGAACACTTTGGGCTAGATTCTCCAAGCTCTTTACTCCAAATAGAAAGTGAATCTTCTTCTTCTTCTTCTTCTTCTTCTTCTTCTTCTTCTTCTTCTTCTTCTTCTTCTTCTTCTTCTTCTGTCTTCACTGACATTTTGAAGAAAGGATTCTAATTTAATTTGTGATTGTCTTTGGGTATATAGAGGACTCTGTCAGTATATAATGTAAAGCACTTTAATATGTTAATAGGAAGGGGAATGTTAAGATATTCAGCAAGCACATAAAGCAATGCAGGCACAAAAAATCCAAAATGATCTTAATGGCCATGTTGAACACAACAAAAGAATCTAATGCAGCCCAGCATTTAAACAGCCTGCTTTACATTTTCAATTAAGAGAGTGGTTGTGTTATCATACCCCATTAGATGACCGATTAGCATGCCATTTTAGAGGATGCCACAATTACAGTGCTTGCTGTTTGAGAGCTTTTTTGTTCCCTAGCTTTCAGAACTACAGCAAATATGCTTTTAAGGTGAGTTATGTAGCAGAATAACTTCATTTGTAAGCAATATATTGTGGTAAAAAAAAGAATTCCATGCAGCTTTCAGTTTTCTTCTGGGGATGAACATGGTTGGCAGCAGCAGCTGCACACTGTAGTGCTTTAACACATAAACTGGTCAGAACTCTTTAGCACAGGGGCTCCTGTAATATCTTCCCTTTAACTAATACAACCACATGCACAGGATGCTCCTTCCTCTAAAGATTTGCTTTACCAATGTATACCATGACTGCTTTCACAACAATCAAAGCATCTGGATCCTTCAGGAGTGAAGCCTTAGTGCTGTCCAGCTAGAAAATCAACAGCCCATCTTTTAAGTCTCTGTTGCTGTGTTGCCAATTCCCATTGACGTGAGGCAAGGGTGTTACCCAGGCAGCGCTGTCTGACTTTGCCCGCTTTCAAATCAGTTTGAAAATGGAACTCTTCAGAGCCCATGCCGCTGTGCGTATTGAAATTAATGTTCTGAGGTTTGGTTCTGGAAAGGATGCACAGTGGAAAATGTATTGCTCAAATCCTTGAGTGACACCCAGGTGTGATTCATATACCCCTTCGTACTTGTCTTGCTGCAGTACGTTTTCCTTCAATATATCAAATTACCAACAATATATCTACTAAGGACCCCATGGTGACCTCATTTTAGAACTCTTATTTTATTAAATGCTCACAGATTTGCTTTTGCCATGTGTCAATTGTGTGAATGTACTGTGATGTTTGTAAGATACGGATCTTGGAATTTTGTACAGTATTGTTAGATTGACTCAACATTTGGCCACTTATTGCCTGGGCACCACCGCTGCATTCTACAATACTATCTTTACGATACGTCACTCTTTATTTCATAAATGCAGCTTAAATGACCATGGCTGGTTGATGTTTTGGAATTTATTTTCCCTGTCACCGTTTGACATTTTAAAGAACTAACCTTGAAGCAGACGTTCTCTCATGAATGCTATTTGAGTTTTGAATACATGTTCTGGGTACCTGCAATTCACCGGGGTTAGTCAATCAATGGTGAATAATTTATAATTACCTAAAGGAGTCTGGCATCTGAGGTTGATTTGCAGAGGTTGATACACTCCAGGAGTAGGCTAAGCAGTCCCCTAAGACCTTTCAGTGTCTAGTAAGTGATGCTAAATTTTGTTCAGTGTTTTATCAATAAGCTGTCCAAACAGATTGAACAAGATGTTATGCTGGGCTAATAAAGTATGCTACTATTGGAACTGGACACTCCTCGCTGGGCTCTATATATTTTAAATCCACTGTTTAAATATACCACTGCACCATTTAAAAATGAAGAGACTTGTGGTTCATCTGAAACACTGCACATTAATAGCAACAAAGTAACTAAACTTGATTTCCTACTATATTATTTATCGACAGTAACCGTTAATTCATTCAGAATCATTGTTAAGACATGTGTGAATTCATTTAGGGTATTTTTCTAAGTTCACATTCTTCCAAACGCCGAAGAAGCATTTTGTTAAGTCTGAGAATTTAGAATAACATTTCAAAGGAAATAATTGAGTTGACCCAACACAGCAAAGGGGTTTTCTTTCCATGTTTTGTTTTCCATTGAACCATGGTAGGAGAATTTCATTCTCTCCAATGTCACTTTTCACATAGATCTGTGTTTTCTTTTAATTGGGCCTCCTGGATCTAGGATTGCTCCAGGGGGATTTGGTCTACCTCTTACCAATAATAGAAGGAATGGTTTGTTTTTTAAATGAACTGCCATAGGTAATTCTGACTACCCTGAGTGTCCTTGCAGTAGACCTGGTTTAAATGCAAACAGGAGATTAAGCTAACAGAGACATGAGTGTCTCAACATAGCACTGTGCACAATCTACCATTAGAACTGGCACCATTATAATCACCAATCACGAAAATCATCCAAAATACATTGTATAAAATGAATAAAATGACCAGTTACTTGGAATCGTGTTTGTTATAAACACTTTTATCAAGGTATACCTGCTACTACCTGACCAGATAGGATGAAGACGCTAATTCTGGGAATGCCGCCAAAAATATAAACATACCACCAAGATTCGTGATAGATCAAGTTTCCCCAAGCAGTTGAAAAATTACTGAAAGTTATTCCAAGTGATACGGGAAGATAGGAAAGAGCACAGCAAGGTCCAATACATCTTACAGGTATTATTATAACCTAAATGGAAGTGATGCTGGCTCTTTAATGGGTAGCATGTCAAACCCCGTTTTTTAAAGTATTTTGCTCATTAAATCATGTCATTTTAATCAAACTGAATTGCTTTCAAGCATGTCAAAGGTTAATGCTTCTTTAATTTATCTCTCATTTCATTTCTTTTTTGATCCTGTTTTATCATCCTGTGCTGGGATGACATCTATTGCTTTCTGCAGCGCACTATCTGAGGCAGAATCTATACTGTCGATGACACTGACTAATGATCTCCATGAAACAAAACAGAACAGAGGAAGCATTCTGGGTAATACAGCAGGTGGTCTTGCACAGTAAGGGATTTCCAAATACTTTTCTGGAAAGCACTGGAGTAATTGGAGACGCTTATAGTAAAGTGTTACCCACATCTTTATGTAAGGAAACTAGCAAGAAACAAGTGGGTTGTGTAGGAATTATACCAGAGCTGTAATTTTTTGTTCACAGGGATATAAAATGGCTCATTGTTACACTGTATCCACACTATTTTATTTACAATGAAACTGTAAGAGTATAAAACAAACTTTATGTAACAGTCTTCCTTCTTTGACTATCTGTTTGTGAAAAAAGACAATAAGCCAGCCAGTCAGCTGTTGTTATACCACCCTCCCTCCCTACCTCTGCTGAAATAACTTGTAATCTTCATGCAATCGATTGAGCATGGCTTGCCAGGAGAGGTGTTTTGTTGTTGCTGGTGTGTGTGGTATTTCAGCTCCAGCATGTCCTGCTTTCTTTTTAACTCCAGTCCCTGTAAACTGCAAGACATAAAATAATCAGCAGCATTATCAGAATCTGAACAGTCTCATACAGTATGTGCCAGTAAGTTTTACACCAGCTTAGCTGCCTGTCTAGTTTAAAAGCCTGTCTGCCTTTTTGTCCCTGGAACACGTTAACTTAAAGTCACATGACAATTTGTCAGATTTCAGGCTGCCAGTGTCACATACTGCATATCGTTATAAAATCTAGACGACACATAGTTTCAGGTTACGTCAATAATATGACAAGATGTATATGTTATGTAGGGCTGATTGATGCTGATATTTCAAGCATCTTGGAGACAGGCCGACTTTCATCTTGTCTAAAAAGCAACCTTACACTGTCAGATTGGAACTTGAATCTCTGACTGCCATTTTAAAGAGAAGCAGCAGGTCTTTATAACCTGTTCAGAGGGACTTTGGATTACAGGACATGAATATTTATTTTTCATACGCAGTTTCATGTTAGTGTTGTCTCTTCATACAAACTGGCATTGCATGCCACTTGCATTTTGTGATGTATTTAATAACATGTTTATTTATGAATCTTTAGTTGTACAGTATAATAATCATTATATATCATAAGCACTTTTGGAATCTAAATATGTTCATGTTAGAGTTTTAAACTGTTACTTAAAAGGTTCCCACGAGTTTTAAACTTTAAACCTTTAAATGATATCGCGAA
>JAGXEW010000063.1:477848-504911 GCA_030684275.1 Acipenser oxyrinchus oxyrinchus
TTCGCGATATCATTTAGTTCCATTTCGGTTCTAGCATGATGGCTGACAGTGAATATGGGGGTGCTGTTTGTGCATTGCGATGATTCTTTGTTTAGACAAAGTTCCAAGCAGTAGTTACATCATAGGTAATAAACTATAACATTAATATTATGGGTCAAATATATATTTAAAAAAAAACCCAACTCGCTAAACAAAAAAGTACAGCTAGCTATTAAATAACTGTATAAAGAAATGTATGAAACTTAATAACTTAGACTGGGAGGCAATATAATGACAAGATGTCAAATTCTGTCATACATACTTGTGGTCTCCATGACTTCAGATATGTATTAAGTGAATCCTTTAGGGTCTCAATTAGACAAAGATCCAGAAACCATCCCTGCTGTGCTCTTCAAACCAAACCCTGACAATTCACATCAGCGGAGAGGGCCACTGCATTTCACATTAAAAGTCTTCGATCCCAACGGAATGGATGTGCTGGTCTTACAGACCCCCTGCCTGAATAGCAGGAGGTGCTCAGATCAGTATACAAGTGTAAGGGTAAGCAGGCACCAGAGCTTCACTAAATCCAAAGAAAGAAAGAAAGTCTTGCATCTCCATCCATCTGGATAACCTACATTACAAAGTCAATGAGTAAATTGTTTATTGAAATGTAGAATCAATAATACACTTTAAACAACATTTGAAATCAATACTAAACAAGTAATTGTTGCTAGATGACCAATCAAGCAAATGGAGATTCGAGTAACACATTTTTGTGAGAAGGTTTAAAGTTTAAAACTCGTGGGAACCTTTTAAGTAACAGTTTAAAACTCTAACATGAACATATTTAGATTCCAAAAGTGCATATGATATATAATGATTATAACACTGTACAAATAAATAAACATGTTATTAAATACATCACAAAATGCAAGTGGCATGCAATGCCAGGTTGTATGAAGAGACAACACTAACATGAAACTGCGTATGAAAAATAAATATTCATGTCCTGTAATCCAAAGTCCCTCCAAACAGGTTATAAAGACCTGCTGCTTCTCTTTAAAATGGCAGTCAGAGATTCAAGTTCCAATCTGACAGTGTAAGGTTGCTTTTAGACAAGATGAAAGTCGGCCTGTCTCCAAGATGCTTGAAATATCAGCATCAATCAGCCCTACATAACATATACATCTTGTCATATTATTGACGTAACTTGAAACTATGTGCCGTCTCGATTTTATAACGATATGCAGTATGTGACACTGGCAGCCTGAAATCTGACAAATTGTCATGTGACTTTAAGTTAACGTGTTCCAGGGACAAAAAGGCAGACAGGCTTTTAAACTAGACAGGCAGCTAAGCTGGTGTAAAACTTACTGGCACATACTGTATGAGACTGTTCAGATTCTGGTAATGCTGCAGATTATTTTATGTCTTTCAGTTTACAGGGACTGGAGTTAAAAAGAAAGCAGGACATGCTGGAGCTGAAATACCACACACACCAGCAACAACAAAACACCTCTCCTGGCAAGCCATGCTCAATCGATTGCATGAAGATTACAAGTTATTTCAGCAGAGGTAGGGAGGGAGGGTGGTATAACAACAGCTGACTGCCTGGCTTATTGTGTAACAATGAGCCATTTTATATCCATGTGAACAAAAATTACAGCTCTGGTATAATTCCAACACAACCCACTTGTTTCTTGCTAGTTTCCTTACATAAAGATGTGGGTAACACTTTACTATAAGCGTCTCCAATTACTCCAGTGCTTTCCAGAAAAGTATTTGGAAATCCATTACTGTGCAAGACCACCTGCTGTATTACCCAGAATGCTTCCTCTGTTCTATTTTGTTTCATGGAGATCATTAGTCAGTGTCATCGACAGTATAGATTCTGCCTCAGATAGTGCGCTGCAGAAAGCAATAGATGTCATCCCAGCACAGGATGATAAAACAGGATCAAAAAAGAAATGAAATGAGAGATAAATTAAAGAAGCATTAACCTTTGACATGCTTGAAAGCAATTCAGTTTGATTAAAATGACATGATTTAATGAGCAAAATACTTTAAAAAACGGGGTTTGACATGCTACCCATTAAAGAGCCAGCATCACTTCCATTTAGGTTATAATAATACCTGTAAGATGTATTGGACCTTGCTGTGCTCTTTCCTATCTTCCCGTATCACTTGGAATAACTTTCAGTAATTTTTCAACTGCTTCGGGCAACTTGATCTATCACGAATCTTGGTGGTATGTTTACATTTTTGGCGGCATTCCCAGAATTAGCGTCTTCATCCTCTCTGGTCAGGTAGTAGCAGGTATACCTTGATAAAAGTGTTTATAACAAACACGATTCCAAGTAACTGGTCATTTTATTCATTTTATACAATGTATTTTGGATGATTTTCGTGATTGGTGATTATAATGGTGCCAGTTCTAATGGTAGATTGTGCACAGTGCTATGTTGAGACACTCATGTCTCTGTTAACTTAATCTCCTGTTTGCATTTAAACCAGGTCTACTGCAAGGAAACTCAGGGTAGTCAGAATTACCTATGGCAGCTCATTTAAAAAACAAACCATTCCTTCTATTATTGGTAAGAGGTAGACAAAATCCCCCTGGAGCAATCCTAGATCCAGGAGGCCCAATTAAAAGAAAACACAGATCTATGTGAAAAGTGACATTGGAGAGAATGAAATTCTCCTACCATGGTTCAATGGAAAACAAAACATGGAAAGAAAACCCCTTTGCTGTGTTGGGTCAACTCAATTATTTCCTTTGAAATGTTGTTCTAAATTCTCAGACTTAACAAAATTCTTCTTCGGTGTTTGGAAGAATTTGAACTTAGAAAAATACCCTAAATGAATTCACACATGTCTTAACAATGATTCTGAATGAATTAACGGTTACTGTCGATAAATAATATAGTAGGAAATCAAGTTTAGTTACTTTGTTGCTATTAATGTGCAGTGTTTCAGATGAACCACAAGTCTCTTCATTTTTAAATGGTGCAGTTGTATATTTAAACAGTGGATTTAAAATATATAGAGCCCAGCGAGGAGTGTCCAGTTCCAATAGTAGCATACTTTATTAGCCCCGCATAACATCTTGTTTAATCTGTTTGGACAGCTTATTGATAAAACTCTGAACAAAATTTAGCATCACTTACTAGACACTGAAAGGTCTTAGGGGACTGCTTAGCCTACTCCTGGAGTGTATCAACCTCTGCAAATCAACCTCAGATGCCAGACTCCTTTAGGTAATTATAAATTATTCACCATTGATTGACTAACCCCGGTGAATTGCAAGTTCCCAGAACATGTATTCAAAACTCAAATAGCATTCATGAGAGAACTTCTGTTTCAAGGTTAGTTCTTTAAAATGTCAAACGGTGACGGGGAAAATAAATTCCAAAACATCAACCAGCTATTGTCATTTAAGCTGCATTTATGAAATAAAGAGTGATGTATCGTAAAGATAGTATTGTAGAATGCAGCGGTGGCGCCCTGGGCAATAAGTGGCCAAATGCTGAGTCAATCTAACAATACCGTTATTTTGCATTTTTCACAAAATTCCAAGATCCGTATCTTACAAACATCACAGTACATTCACACAATTGACACATGGCAAAAGCAAACCTGTGAGCATTTACTAAAATAAGAGTTCTAAAATGAGGTCACCATGGGGTCCTTAGTAGATATATTGTTGGTAATTTGATATATTGAAGGAAAACGTACTGCAGCAAGACAAGTGCGAAGGGGTAAATGAATCACACCTGGGTGTCACTCAAGGATTTGAGCAATACATTTTCCACTGTGCATCCTTTCCAGAACCAAACCTCAGAACATCAATTTCAATACGCACAGCGGCATGGGCTCTGAAGAGTTCCATTTTCAAACTGATTTGAAAGCAGGCAAAGTCAGACAGCGCTGTCTGGGTAACACGCTTGCCTCACATCAATGGGATTCGATTGGCAACACAGCAACAGAGACTTAAAAGATGGGCTGTTGATGTTCTAGCTGTACAGCACTAAGGCTTCACTCCTGAAGGATCCAGATGCTTTGATTGTTGTGAAAGCAGTCATGGTATACATTGGTAAAGCAAATCTTTTAGAGGAAGGCGCATCCTGTGCATGTGGTTGTATTAGTTAAAGGGAAGATATTACAGGAGCCCCTGTGCTAAAGAGTTCTGACCAGTTTATGTGTTAAAGCACTACAGTGTGCAGCTGCTGCTGCCAACCATGTTCATCCCCAGAAGAAAACTGAAAGCTGCATGGAATTCTTTTATTTACCACAATATATTGCTTACAAATGAAGTTATTCTGCTGCATAACTCACCTTAAAAGCATATTTGCTGTAGTTCTGAAAGATAGGGAACAAAAAAGCTCTCAAACAGCAAGCACTGTAATTGTGGCATCCTCTAAAATGGCATGCTAATCAGTCGTCTAATGGATGGGGTATGATAACACAACCACTCTCTTAATTGAAAATGTAAAGCAGGCTGTTTAAATGCTGGGCTGCATTAGATTCTTTTGTTGTGTTCAACATGGCCATTAAGATCATTTTGGATTTTTATGCCTGCATTGCTTTATGTGCTTGCTGAATATCTTAACATTCCCCTTCCTATTAACATATTAAAGTGCTTTACATTATATACTGACAGAATCCTCTATATACCCAAAGACAATCACAAATTAAATTAGAATCCTTTCTTCAAAATGTCAGTGAAGCATTTGAATAACAGAAGAAGAAGAAGAAGAAGAAGAAGAAGAAGAAGAAGAAGAAGAAGAAGAAGAAGAAGATTCACTTTCTATTTGGAGTAAAGAGCTTGGAGAATCTAGCCCAAAGTGTTCAAATGAGTGAGTGCTTGTGACTTGATAAGGTCCATCTATGCCTGCCTGTCTCATTCCCCTTTAGCTAGTGATAATCTAGCACAGTTTCTCCCTCGCATGCATGCTCTCTACCCTGCAGGTTCGTTGCTGGCAGTGGTTCATCTTCTGTTAAAGCTGGAGCTTTGAGTATCTTAACCCATCACATGCTACAGGCCTATAGCTTCACTTTGACCCAACAAGATGAATAGCAGCAAAATAATCTCTTCTGCATCGGAATTCTCCACTGCTAGAAATGGGAAATGAAGAAATGAATCGGCCCATTCGGAATGATCAGAGCAAACAAAGTTTACCATAGTGAATTTGCACGATAATTCAGAAGTTTCCCCCCATGCTTTCCCCATGGTTATACATGGCTTTTGCCATAGTTTACCCTGGTTTGCAATGTTTTCCTAACATGCTTTATCATACTTCTCTATGCTTTACAATGCTTGTCTCTGCTTTTCCGTGCTTTAACTTGGCTTTATTATACTTTGCTATGCTTTTACAAGGGGGAAACCTTTATAGGGGGTTTGAGGCAACAACCCCCTTTATTTTGGTTAGTTTACACCCAGCATTAGCTGCAACAGAGAAGATAGGGGAGCAGTCTGGGGATTAACAGGAACGCAGGAAAGGGTAGGCAGGGTTACATTACATTTATATGGGATTTTCCTGAACGTTCAAAATTCAATTTACTGTATTGGTTATAAAGATAGATACAGGGCGGATTAACACAGGGGCTTTGGGGACTGCAGCTCAGGGCCTCAGATTTTGAAGGTCCTCAAAATATATATAATTTATATACAATATCTAAGAAATGAGTAAGTAGCGTGTGACTGTATGGATCAGAACAACAGGTCTGTTTTACCAAGCCGTATTGCGTTGGAGGAGTTGGGACTGCCTGATCACATGACTTGTGCTGCGATCAAGTCACATGCAGCTTTTATCATTCCTGTGTGTGCAGCTCTGCTGTTTCTGCTGACACAAATAATAATAATAAAAAACAGCATTACATAAGAAGCGTACTCTCCTTGTATTTGCAAAACATTTTTTAGCTGCATATATATTTATTATAAACCTATTATGCACGTACATATTCGTAAGAGATAAGGACAACACATTTCCAGATAACTTGCTATTATGACAAAAGAGTCAATGTGCATCTTCCAAACTGGCACTAATGCAAACGCTGAATCAGGTAAAATATGGATCAGCTAAGACTGAATAATTTGACATTAATGTTAATCGAGTGTGGTGGCAGTAAAACAGTAAAGGGAAGCAAATGAATGTGCAAAGAGGGCCCCAAAACGAGAACAGCCCCAGACCCCATTAAACTCAATCCGCTCTGGATAGATGGCACAGATAGATTGGCTTTTTGTTTTTAAAGAAAGAAGACACATACTGCTTTTGTTTGGAGTCCCTGCAGATGGGTGCTGAAGATTTAAAAATGAGTCACCAGGAATGAAATGACTTGCAGACTTGAAGTATGATTGGAACCTAATCAAAATGTGCACTCTGTGGGTGTCTGTCTGGAGATTGTGGACTGGAAAGTATCTTCGTTGATGCACTGAAAGACTTGCTGGCAGAACTTAGGAACACTGCAGAGTACATTAGATGCAATCCAGACTTATTTTTCATTTTTGCTCCAGTAATCAATGTATCTGACTTGGTGGTTCAATTTCGTACCCTAGTCTAATACAGATACTTTCAGATTTTAAAGAGTAAATAGCTTCAAATTCATGGTTTTGTTTTACTACCTCACTAACGTTTCTTGTTAGACTGTATGTACCACAGCCTAGATCAACACAAGTGTCTTAGTGGGAGGAAGTGACAAATAGCAAACTGGAGCCAAAGCACCTTAACAGAGACTATATCAAAAAGAGAAAGAAATACTGAGTCATTTCAATGAGAATCGATAGCGAACTGGAGCCAAAGCACCTTAACATTGCACCTGGATTATCGATGTCTGTCTGTTCATTGATCACTGCTGCTTTCCTGCACCTGCACACTGTTAACCATTTTGCCACACACCTCCATATTCTGTATTCTGCTTGAAGGGCAGTCTGCAGCTAAAAAAAAATATTCCATTGTTATCCCCAGATACACATAGAGACCACAAAATACTTACATTTAATAATGGAAAGTCAGTGCATTGTATGAACAGTGCCACATGCCAGGGCTGTTGATTCCCTGGGATCCTGACTAGCTGACCTTCACTTTGAAACAAGGGAGAATTGGCTGGCTGTGATACAGAGCCCTGTGCTGCTCTCATCTACTCTCAATCGGTTTTGTGATGATAAAATAAAGAAACTAGGATACTTTCAAATTCACTGAAACAGAGGGCATGCCCCTCAGTACCCAATACATCTGCTGCAATGGCCCCTCGAGTCATTTGTTAAAGAAACAGATATTGTACCAATGCCCCTTCCGCCATTCCAAAGCTGATGCAGGGTAGCTAGTGTTTAACAGTCTTCTTTTAATCTCCTGAGGTTTGGTCCGCCTCAATAGCTATCAATACATTCAGTAGCACATTTTCTATTAGCATCTTATTGCATGTCTGCTCCTGTATATAGTAGTGGTCAAAAGGTTTGTTTTTAAACCATTCAGTGTTGGTCCTTTTAGGATCCTCATTCAAAAAATGGGGACCCTTCTGCGCTGATTGTGTCCGTCCGCCTCCTATTGACACATGCACTCCTATTGAAGCTTGGATTGCATTTGACTATAACAGGATACATTGTTCAGGTGCTGTGCATTCATTACACAGTTCTGAAGACCCCCTGTATGTGCCTGTGCTACTTTATTTTATTTTATTTTTGTTCTATGTGTCCACCTAAGTCGGAACATAATTCATAGTGCACAGAAATACTGTAGGAATCTGAATATCGGATGAACGTACAGTATTATGTCCTTTTTCTGTATTCTGTGAAACAATTACTTCAGTTTTAAAGGGGTGTTAATAGCAGGGGTGCAAATTTGGCGCTATGGCGCTAGATTCTAGCACCAGGGTACCTCATATAGTGCCAGCAGCATTACATTCTGGCACCAGTAGACCTGTTTACATTTTTTTTAAATTCCTTAGCAACCACAGATGATGACAGTTTTGGGTCTGGACTACTCACATGATCCACCCACACCATCATCATACACAGGAGAGAAGGTTTTGTGTTGTGTGGGAAGTTTAACTGCAGAAACTGGTCGCAAACATGTCTTTGCAGCGCGCCCTTACCCAATTATCATTTAAATCAGCAAGCCAAAAAGGTATGTGACTTAACAGGGAATGATACATGCATTTACAATTATTGGAAATTATATTTTGTGTTCGCAAGCCTCTTCATTTTACCGCAAAAGTTAGTAGGCTCTCTGGTGCTAAACTTTCAAAACAGTTTTGCACCAATTTTCAAAACAATTTGCACCCCTGTAATAGACAGTCAAATGCCGCTTCACTATCGAATTCTCTGAAACACAGGCTGTGAGCCAGAGGGATAACCAATGTATTTCCTGTACAAGCCCCACAACAACTCTCTAAAACACATGTGCGGAGTATCTGGGGCACACAAGTGTCCTGGTCAGCCATCGCAGATCATGCTGAAATTCTTGTTAATATTGACAGCACTGTGAAATGAATCATCTGCATATGGATGGAGGTGAATCCTGTCACGCTGGGCTACACCAGGTTTATTTATTTAAGTATAAAAACCTCTTGAGCTCTGATGGAGAGACTCATTTATAAAGCATGAGTGTGGGTATTGAAGTGAATAGAAGGCTTGAGCTCGTATTGATATGGTAATGAATATATAGCCCCTGGTGAGAGCTTGTGTTCAGGGCCAGAAGGCAATGAATCATAAATATGTAACCTTGAGAAATAATTTCAAGCACAATATGAATGTTAGATTGGTTACAGGGCACAGAGAGCCATGTCCCTGTAGTTACATTGTAATAACCAAAAATGACCAATGATTATTGCTCTTACATAGTAATTACTGTGTAATAACACATGAAAGGCACTGTGAATAACATTATGTTGCCTTTTACAATTACATGGTAATGCCACGGTACAGGCAATTTCCATGTACTTATACACTTATTTCATCAGTAGTTACCATGCATGAACAGAACATGTTGGTAGTTATTCAGTTATTATGTATTATGTAAAGTGCTATCGATACATTTAATTACAACTCCCCCCAACCCCAACCCCCACTTCTCATGCTGGTTGCAAGGACTGTAAAGGTTTCATGTTGTCTCTGTTTGTCTTATACTTTCTGCTTTGTAACAGCAGCTATGCTATTCAATGGTCAAAAGGCTGAAAATGGATATTGTGAAAGACAGCAATGTTGTTTTTGATTTTTTCTCTCAACGGGATATAGGGTTCTTTCTGTGTCAGGCAGCTTTTGTCTCTGTGACAGAAACGTCTGACAAACATAATTCATCTGAATGCAATCGGTCTCCAAGGCCAGGACTTGCTGGAGCTGGAATACGAGCAGCGGAATGCAAAGCGCTGGCAGCACGGAAGTCCTTATACCTTAAGAACAACGCATAGACCTCAGCGTTAGCCACATTGCTTTCTGTCAAAACTCTCTGTTTGGTCTGATGACAAAACCGGTATAAAAAGGGGGAAAAAACATCATCTAATTTCCAGCCAAAATTGTTTCTGGAAAAAGAATCGTCAAAGCTAATCGTGGGGAAGGATATGGGAGTTGCACTTTGCTCTTGTGCAATGAAGCATGGCATTCTTCCCCATTAGAAGTCTTTAGTTTAGTTTAGTCTATTCACTTTGTGCCTGCAGGGCCAGCACAGGTACATAGTGCAACACCAATACAGACCTAAGTAAATCCTACTTAATAAAATAACAGTGCAACAACAAAATAATTCCAAAACAATTACTATACATCCAGAAATAATACATACATAGATATATATATATATATATATATATATATATATATATATATATATATATATATATATATATATATATATATACACACATGAAATTGTTTATATTATGAAGTATGGTATGCCTTGTATATATATATATATATATATATATATATATATATATATATATATATATATATATATATATATACACACATGCCATGAGACATAAACTTCAGTAAAGAACCTTATTCCTTGAAGTCCCTGGAGGTATTTTGTTCCATTTCCACTTCTCCCCTCACATTATTGTCCTATTTAGCTTTCATTTATTCCAGCCTAATACTGTGCATATCAAGTAAAGGAGCAATGCGTGTAATATATATGATCGCATTGGTACATGAAATATACCAATGCACTGTATACATTTGCTTTTCATTGTCTTACTTGCTTTTGTATTTCCGATTTCTCTCTCACATACTACTCAAACAAGTTAAGGTGTCATAGATTGATCACCATTGTTTGTACTGCAGTTATTCAATTTCCCAAAAGAGTCATGCTGGTAAAGTTGACAAACTTATTTTGTTACCCATGTTTTGCATGCGTCAATGGTTTCTAGTAACATGCACACTACTCCTTGAGCAGCAATAACGTCAGTGATGAGGGCATCTTATTCTTGGCTTATCTATAAAACATTCAGTAGTTCTAATGTTATTGTCATTGATTTTATTACATTGTTCTTTTAGCGTTTCTTTATTATGGGGTGGTGCTTGGGGTTTCAAATATATAAAAAGACATATGCAACATATGCTCCAAGATCTATACAATCCAATGCTGTTTCATATTTTCAATATAAAAGTGCTGTTATCTGCTCTAATATATACTATGCGTTATAGTTGTTTCATCGGGCTTATGCCATACCAAGAAGCCATGGAAAGCCTTGTTGACTGCATGTGCGTCTAAGCCAGCGGCATCTCATGAGGCAGTACCATGACCTTCACTCCAGACCAGTGCCCAATCTCTCTCTGCATGATTACTGAAAGGAGCTCATCATTCAGGCAGTCACTGAAGACAGTATAGAGTCGTTCATCATAACAGCTTGGCTTGAAACATACCAGCTTGCCAGCTTTAAGGACCGGACACCTCACCAGGATGAGCATCATTCAAAACTGACAGCTTTTAACATTATCTATTGGCAACCATTATTCATTGTCAGTTTACTTCTGGGGTAAAAAGTTCAGCTCTATATTGCAAGTCCAATAATTGTCCTTCTTGGTGTTTATTACAGACAGAAAAACAGCTTTTACAGCACACCCTACAGTTGGGTCCTTTCAACAGTCACAAAGCAAGCCCGACACTGTAAACCCATCCGGTCCCAGCGTCCTGTGATAGATCCATCTATTGTTGTTTACTTGGGCTATCCTTTTTTGCTTAACTGTAACTCAGAGGAGTGTCTGGGATATTGGGCTTTTTGGAGGAAGTCCCCTGGTGGTCTCAATAGAGGGTGGTATACTGCAAAAAAACTGATTCTCTCTCCTGGTCCCTGCATGGCTGTACATAATAATAAACCTTACAGATGATCTAAGACAGATTTAATTCAGGAAACAACTAACCAAAACCTTTACACTAACCCTTATCATTACCCTAACGCTAACCCTAACCCTAGCCATAGGCCTACGCCTAACTCTAACCCAACCCAAACTCTAACTCTAACTTCTACCCTAACTCTAAATAACTCTAACTCTAGCTTTAGGGTTATATCGTGCAAGAAAATGTACACATTAAGTACATTGTAACTATGCATAGTAACATTGTTATTATGTGTAAGTACACATGTATTTAGTAAGTAACTACTATGTAAATACACAGTAATTAGAGACACTCCATGTAAAGTGTTATCGCAAACAGTCACAACCATTTCTGACCAAATATTAATCAACAACCAGCACAATAAACCCCTGTATCCGAGGCCCAGGAAAATACGCTGAAACAGAATGGGCACATATGCTGCACTCATTTTCATAGGCCTTCTGCTGTGAGAAAAAAGCTGGAAGGTTCTTACAGATGCAGAACATCGACTAAAATACAGTTAAACTTTTGTCAATATAACCACCAGAGCAAATAAAAAATAACTAATAACTAAGGCTTGTAAAATATGTTGCCCACCTACACACATACATCAGTACAGTTAAGGGTGCATCACTTATACAGAGACTCCTACCATGGAACACATTAATGCCACTGCTCAAGAAGCAAACAAACCTGGCTAGTTTTAACAGAGAGCTTTTGAAATAAATGACCAAACTACCCTAGACACATGCACTACTGGTACTGGCTCTAAATGAAACACAATAATTAAAATTACACTTTGGGCTTGATTTATTACAGTGTTTACACCAAAATCCAATTCGCTCCAGCTATGTAATATTAGTAGTTGCATTTTCATGAAAAAAACATTGATAAATCTTGAGCAATTCTTCTTGTAGATACTAGGCCTGGGAGACTGGTCAGTGACTCTACAGAGGCTAGCTAAAGATCTTTTTAGCACATTATCCTCAACAATATCCAATATCCTGGCATATATCTTCACCTAACTTTGTCACACTTTGTGATTCTTGTCTAAAGTTTTCTGTTGCTTTTGAATTACAGTACCCATATAAAAGTTTACCACAGAACTCCAGGAGCATAGCTCAGAGATTGTGAAGAGAGCTGACAGATGGGTACTTGAGATATTTGCATCCAAATGTATTCTCCCAGTGGTATTCATTTTTTCCAATAAAAATTAAAATCTAAGCACTTACACATACGATCAGGACGGTGAAAGAAAGCTAGCTGTAGGCTAAGGCTTGGTCTTGAATCAAGGGTAAAGAAGTGACTGCAGAGTGTATTGTTCAGAGTCTAGCATGAGTGTAGCCCGAGGCAGAATAGCACACAGAGGGATAGTGGAATAGGTGCCTGTCAGTGGCCAAGATACCCCATTAACTCCAGCTCAACAAAGCTGAAGTGTTGAAATCTGCTGTGAACAGCCCATGCATATCCCTTTCTGTCAAGAAGAGCTTTGATCACTTAAAATTGTACAGTACTGTGACAGGCTGACGTCAGGCAGAAGCAGGAAGGAAACTGACACCAGGCAAGTACTGCAGTTCAAAAGAAAGAATCGGCTGGGTGCCGTTTTTATTTAATACAAAAAATAAATCAAAGGTTTAAAAAAAAAAAAGACACTTGCGCTCACAGAGCAAAATAAAAGGGTTAACAAAAACAAATCTCGAACACCAAATAATACGAAATACCGGTCAGGCTGGGCAGATTGCCTTCACTGTTCCTGTATAGTCTATTCAGTTTTCGCTCGCTCTCTCCGCTCTCGTTCCTCCTCTTGAACACCAACCACCCCGAGTGCCGAGAGCTGCAGGCTTTTATAACAGGTGACCATCTCCCGATTAGCAACAAATTAAATCACTTAATTAATTCGGGAGATGGCCACCTTCTGCACGAGTTTAATTATTCCTGGCAGAGGACGAGCACCAATCTCGCCTCTGCCAGAACACGTTTTAAAAAATAAACAAAACAAACCCGCGGCGCTTCGCCGTCACACATTTAATAATAAATTACAATAAAACAAATAAACAAACACAAAACAATCTGCACAGGGGCGGAGGGGGAGCCCCTGATCTAAAAGTAAACAAACAAAATGTACAGGGCACCTCACCCTGTTACAAGTACCTACCTACAGCTTCTACAGTACTGGGGTTGATTTACCTGCCAAAAAAATGTAACAGAATTATTCAGACCACCAGATTTCCATTACATGAGAGTAGATGTTAAAACTTCATGCTGATTTGAACTTGGCTGATTTGAACTTAGCTGGAGCATTGTGTGCTTTAAATTGCTGCAGTTAAGCAAATTAAAACAGCTGCCTCGTTCTTGATTTTTCTTCTATTTTGTCAGTAAGGGCTGGAGATCCTGTCTATGTTATTGAGCAGCTAAGAACTTTTATTTTATTCATTTCGATTGCATGTTATTACAAAGCCTTAACAGCAAGTATCAAAGTATAGAAACATTTTACTGAATTTTTGAAGTTTAGTAAAGTTCTGTAATGTATCAAAGTTGTACTGAATTATATTCTTTGGTATATGGTATGTTTAATTACAGTATTGCATTACCTTAACTGTAGGTGTTTTTAAAGCTTTACTGAATTGCATTAATTTAATGATTTGTAAAGCTTTGTCATTTTGTATGCTTAATGTGATATATTAGGTTACTAGCTATATATCATCAGTATGTACTTGTGTGTTCAGTACTTGTGTATGTTAACTTTATTCTACACATTATTAAAGGTACAGTAATTGTTATTAATACCTGTTCGATTATCCATGCAAATCGATTATGCAAACTAGTATCGGTCCCAATTAGTTCAGATAATTGACTCTCTACTGTACAGTATTGATAAGCAGGAACACTCTGTATAAAATACCATACTTACTAAGTTTTTTGTTCAAATTGTTCATTCACTTTATGAATCAAAGACAACTCATTTTGAAACTAATATGTTTGTTTCTATATTATTTAAGTATCCACGTTTAATCATACCTTAAAGGGACGAGGAACATCCTTTTCTCCATCCATACAATATCCAGGGAGTCATTTGTGATCCTTTACGCATAACAGTCATCGGTCTTTGTTGTGCATAAACATTGCAGAACCCTTTTGGCTTTATGTTTAGTGATTTAACTGGTATTGTTATTGTATTGCCCTTATTAAACAGCCTTGACCCACTGAGATGAAAGGCAGAGAGCGTCTGCTTTTTCACGGAGAAATCTGAGCTAGGATGCAGAATAGGACACAACTAACAATAGCACCCTTAGCCCAGACAGCAACTCACTCCATTCAAAATGGAACTAATAGCATTTATTCACACTCTGATAGAGTGAAATAATCCAGCTACGGGTTTGCGATTTACAACAACAACCTTGAAGAGTAAATGCAAGAGCAGCACCTGGTGAATTTGTTCTTATTGCTTCAACCCGGATGAATAAACACCCCGGCCCCTGCTGACCCCAGTCTGGTGATGCATTAGAGGAGGTGCCGCATTGTTGTTTACGGTACATGTTCACAGATAAATATATCACTAAACCTATACTAGGACATGCAATAGGCAAAGCATATTTCATCAAATGTAAAGAGTCATGGAACCCTAAATATCTCTAAAGATCTGTTTCACATTTCCAATGCAGCTGTCATCCTGCATGCACTGTGAAAAAGCAAACATATGGTGCTGTTCTAATTAGAAGCAGGAATCAGCTTCAATTATTTATTTAATGTTTGAGTACATGGCTTTAAATGTGTCATCTTGTTCCACTATCAATCAGACTAATAGATGAGAGACTACCCACCGAGCAGAATGTGAACGCTATAGCGTAATAAATAGATTTCTATGTTACAGTAGAGGATTTCATAAGACTGGTGTTCTTGGGGGAATCCTCATTTGATACCTGGACTGCTACAGCTGTGATTGTTATGACCTTTTCTATCTTAAGAAATAAGAACATGAAACATTTTATAAAATGAAATGATGAAATTGGGTTTTAAAGAATCCCAATGATTCCTCGTCATGGTCTACCTACCTATTTCTATTTCATGAAAATAAGAAGATGCACACTCTTTATAGATCCTGTTAAAAGAACACTATGGGATTATTCTATGATGTATATGACAGGAGGCCACTGCCTGCCTGCATGTTAAAATCAGCACTGACTCCAGATAGATTATTATACATTCAATGAAGTAAAATAGTTAATATTCACAGCAACACTTTACATTAGGTGTCTCTGACTTAACTGCAATTGCACTGTAATTACAGTGTCATTACACACTGTTATTACAAAAATATTTAAACATGTTCTTGCATTGTAACCAACACAACCATATGATTTTAATGCAGCATTTTACAATGCAGCATTTTACCTGGGACGTTCAGACTTGATGTAAGACTTTCATTTACATTGGGCACCAATGCTTTCATTTGCAAGTCAAAAAACATTACATCAGAAGTGTAAACAAATCTTCAAGGAAGGAGTTGTTTCAGTGATTTATTGCCCTGTATAACTAATCAACAAGGTAAAGCTTTATTGTTTTCTTTATCGGCAGAGGTGGGGTAGCTTATGCTCCATGATTAATGGGGGCGGGCACATTGTGTGCCTGGGCACTTTGTCTTCTTCTACAATCTAACACATCTACCTTTGTGAAACAGTGCAATAGTATTATAAATATATAACATTGGTGGCCAAAGTTGTCCCTTCCACTTTGGCCACCTTTGTTCTTTGTTCTGACTGTGTTCTAAACCATTTAAACCTGTGTTCAGACCCTGAAGCAGTTCATTATATCATCTGTTAAACCCGGACTGGACTGGCCCTCCAGGGCTGTGACTGGACACCCTTGATGTCTGCAAATCCATTTTTTTTAATACGTTGTTAAACTGTGTGAACAGCTTTCACATTTTGACTTAATCCTACAAAAAAAAAATAGGAATCTCACAGATACTATAAACTAAAGCATTAGTTCTGAAGCAGAGGACAGACCTCAGAGACTAAACAATTATTCAGCAAGCATGCCGGCTGCAGAGGCTATTAAAGCTCTAATGATATTTCTTTTTTTTATTTATATTTGGATGTTTAAGCTGCTGTTAGAGAAGAAAAGGTTAAATATACTAATTTATCTCCCATGAATAGCTGACCAACAATTATCACCAACGACAGGTGGCAAAGATGAGATAACAGCACATGATTTAACACAAGAGGAGGTTTTGCCAGATGCCCCTGCTATTACCTTCTTCAACAACAGCACATAATGATAAATGGTTTACTTGAGTTTCAATAATGGAACATTAGTTAACTGATGGAAGGAGTCTTGTACGATTTTAATGAATTGGTTACTGGGGTCAGTTCATTTTGAAGCTTCTGTACATTGCTGATGTTCGTCTAATTTTTAATGCAGTGAAACCCAAAGGTGGAAGCTATTCATATGCAAAGCCTATAAATCAAGACTGGGAGTTAATGATGTTGCTGTGCACACCTGGCATTCCTGGTTAATATTACTGTCCCTTGAGCATGCACTGCCGTGCAAGTTTTGCTATTCTGATCTTAATTAGATTAGTTTTTTTTCTTCTCAAATGTGTTATTTTTGTATTTTGTTTGTGCTTTTTCAACCATTAATAAATTATTTTCAACTCAGAGGCGCTGCAGTCTGGCTGCCAAAGCAAGCGATTATTACAAACATGTGCAAGTCCCCCTATTTATTTTCTGCATTTGTTCCAGCCTACTGACTTCTGGTTCAATAAAACAGAGATGATTTACTTCTGTTGAATATTGAAAGCTGAGAACACATTAGGCTTGCCGGTGTGCAGCAGCTGAGTTTTAATTAAGTTGAGACAGAAATTGGGCTACCCTCAGCCTATTTATAAAATTGACCTTCATAATAAATTACAGTAATGAAATATGAAGAGCCAGTGCTAGTTGCAAAGGTGCAGCTACAGGTTGGGGAAAGCTTATCTGAGCTCTGGGGGAGTTTGAGTTTGTCATTGCCGCTGCCTGTTTAATTGGGTTGCAGATAAGAACCACACTGTGTCGAGTACGTAAAAGCTTCACTGACGTGTTTCATCAATTCATCTTTGGAGCATTTGTTTCAGTCTAAGTATTCAATCCAATAGAGGTATTCAGCACACCGCTTTTAACATGGGGCTGTAGAGGCACACTCAGTGGCTGTTGAATCTATTTCTCTGCAAGATTTTGTAAAGAGTTCTCCTGCAGAATCAGTCAAGTGTTTAAGACATTACTGAACTAGTACAATTTCTTGCCACAGAATATTTGCTAGCTACAGATCTTCTTTTGATTCTTCGGCTGTGAAAAACGTGTTTGACTTATTTGATATAATTAGAACTTTTGCTCACAGGGGTAAATTCTGTTTACATTCTCACTGCTACTGTTAGAACATTGTATTGAATTATTTTAACTGATAAGCATTGCTTACTCTCAGCAAATATTAGCGTCTTAACTTTGAAGTCATTATGCTGTAAATAACACTTCTGGGAACAATTAGTGCAGCAGGCAGAGCACTTGCTGTAATAATTGAGTGTACCGTTGTACATGAGAGTAGTGGGGGAATGGATTTAATGGATTTAATGGAAATGATGGAGCTGTGGCAGTGCTGTTTGATTTAATTCAGGGGTTTGATTTTAAACATTGATCAGAGGTTGAAGACCACCGACCCCCCAGAAGCGAGATACAGTTGCAGTGGAGCTGGGGAAGCGTGAGAGAAAGCCTTTTGAGAACATTTAGGGAAAAAAGTGTAACTGACAGTTAGGAGGTTGTGTGGTCCAGTGGTTAAAGAAAAGGGCCTGTAACCAGGAGGTCCCCAGCTCCGGCTCACTCACTGACTCATTGTGTGACCCTGAGCAAGTCACTTAACCTCCTTGTGCTCCATCTTTTGGGTGAGATGTTGTTGTAAGTGACTCTGCAGCTGATGCATAGTTCACACACCCTAGTCTCTGTAAGTCGCCTTGGATAAAGGTGTCTGCTAAATAAACAAATTATAATAAATAATATATTTAGTAATGAAAAGCCTTGATCACAATACTGCCACTCATTATTTTTGTCTTTATTAACATCTAGTGTAATCTCCTTTGGATTAATACCAGCTTCAAGTTGTCTTAAACTTGAATGTGAAGACAGTAACACATGTCTCTAGTGGCTTAAATTACTGTGTATTGACATAGTAGTTACTGATATCTATTTATTTATTTATTGCATTTATATAGCGCCTTTTATACAAAAGTATCACAAAGCACAGTACAGTACATAGCAGAAAAAAGAACAAACCACAATACATTTGTGTCATATGTCACACATACAACTGCCACAGTCAGACCATTTAAATAACAGCATACACATAATAATACAAAAGCAGCAATTTAAAAGTTACATTAAAACCCACGAAGATAAGAAAGCCATTTTATAAAAGCGTGTTTTTAGTCTTGGCTTGAAAACTGTAACGGTCCTAGCTTCCCTGATAAAGGAAGGCCGAGCATTCCATAATTTAAGAGCGCTACAAGAAAAAGCCCGACCTTGTAACCAGGAGGTCCCCGGTTCATATTCACGGTAACACGTTTACATTATGTGTCTGTAATTACTGTGTATTTACATGGTAGTTACTTAGTAAATATATGTGTACCTACACACAATCACAATGTTATTATGCATAGTTACAATGTACTTAATGTGTACATCTTTTTACACAATTGTATCAGAAAAGGATTAGGGTTAGGATTTGGGATATATCGTGCACAAAGCTATATACATTGTAACTATGCATAATAAGATTATAAT
Organism: Acipenser oxyrinchus oxyrinchus; assembly: GCA_030684275.1. Lineage (NCBI taxonomy): Eukaryota > Metazoa > Chordata > Actinopteri > Acipenseriformes > Acipenseridae > Acipenser > Acipenser oxyrinchus. Next base: position 496,948 of record JAGXEW010000063.1, read on the forward strand.
TATGTGTATTTATTGCGTGACTGTTTAAATAGAAGGTGTCAATAGTAATGGGCACAGCTGAGTACATTTTTCAATGGAGCGAAAGCTTAGAAAACCAGGACCTGAATGTTTTTTTTCTGGAGATATGGATCTGTTCCCAGTATTACTTTTTGACCTTGGGCAACACAAGAATAGATAGATGAGTTCCCCTTAATAAGTTGCACTGAATAAAACAGCAGCATTAGCAGGTGCTTGGCATCGTATTCGTTAATTCATGCTTCGTCGATGTGTAAACTGACCCTTGGCCAGAATCAGCTAGATCACCTTGATTGATAGCCTGGGCCCCATGTCCAATAAATAAAAATAACTAAGTACCACATACTGTAGAAACATGCCTGCACTTTGAACACAGCAAAGAAGTGGCACACATTTCAATGAGACAGTCTTCATACCACTTCCAAGAAGACTGTAGGGCATAAAATCTGAAATAAAAATACAGTCGATAAAATAGATGTTATTAACTACAGGGTTTCCCAGAACTGTTATACTTACTTTATGATCATTACCCCACTTTTGAGTGTTTCTATTCATTAAACCCTTACATTATTACACATTGAACAAAATGGATTTCTGTGCAGCACAGTCCAGCATGTCAGTGATATACAGTGTATGTGTTGGCTGCTGGTGATGTAAAAGGGCATTTCTTTGGGATTATCCTGTACTTGGGACAGTGCAATACTCAAGCAACTGGTCCCTGGAGAGCTTTATGTCTTCTTATCAGGATCTCAGGTTCTAACCACCCTGCACACGACAGCCTCCCGCTACAAGGATCTTTAACTGTGTGACTCATCCCTGGGACATGATCCATGAGCTCCGAGCACAGAGGCACCCTTTCAGAAACCGTGCTTGCTCAAATATCAGCATGCAAGGGTCTAGATGGTCCTCTTTTATGTTTCCTGAATGGAATCCCGCTTGGCGTGTCATAGCTGTATCTTTATTTTATTATTGACTAAGCTTCAACCTTTGATTTATTTTAAAGGTAAAATAAAATACAGTTTGATATTCATGGTAGTGCTCTAAACCGGTGTTGGGCTTCACTGACAACAGTCAAGAACAGTTTGATAAATACTTTTAAATAACTTAGTGACATGCTTGTCATCTGTCTGCTGTGGCTGTTACAGATGGCTCACACTACACAGCACGCTGCGAGAACGCACAGTAAACACGCACAACGAGGTCAAGGTGGTTTCCGAGCATCGTAATTCATTTTTCACACTTTCACACAGCCTTATATTATGCAGTCATTTGTTCCTGCCTGTAGCTGACACACCCGCCAGCTACAATCCTTCATTGTTTCTTCATGGAGAAGCCTGTGTCAAGGTTAGCCAACATCCAGGCATTCCTGTGTTCAAGCATTTATTCCAAAAGGCTTGTTTAACCTGAAAGCTGTTTTTGTATTCTGACCTTTCTTTCATTGCACTTACCTGGGGCATGTCCTGCCAACTACCAGCTGTGCCTGATGCTTCATTAAACACCTTCCTGGAGGACTGTCAGCCTGAAACACGCTCCTGCCAGCCATGCATACCACTGTAATCCTTCTGCACAGTTCAAATTAGCAGCAGCCAGGCTCACTTCCCCCCAACCACCTCAAGTCATTAGACTTCAATCAAGCTCAAATGTGTTTCTTTAATCAGACCATCTTCTCTCTGTTTTCCACATGAATACAACCTGCACATTTAAAAGGTATGTAGGTTTTTTGGTTCTGTTTAGTGTCATTAGAATATTGTGTCTTCATTGTTGTTACTGTAAGGTGTAACTATAGGCTTTGTTAAAACTGGATGCTAATTTTACCATTTTCACTCCACTCTTTCTCAGAATGGTATTTCACCTCCGAGTCAGTTGCACAGACTGATCATTATCACAGTATGGAAGGAAGGCGCTGAATGATCTAGTGCATCTGATTGATTTCTTTACTTTAACCCTCGACACTACCTAGATAATGCATGATCAACATGCTAACGCAACTGCATTGTGCATCGCGAGTGGTTGTGTAAAATGTTTTTGTTATTGAAAATCCTGGCCAGGAGTTAGAAAATCAACCCCTTTTTGTCCATTCATAATTATATGTATCTTTTCCACTATTCACACTGCCTACATTAAATAATTTGCAAACATCCCATGTTGAAAACAGGGTTGCTGAACGAAGTTTGGACGATAAAGCTTAATCTAGCAACATTTCCTTTCCAGTGTAGTCCTACTTATCACCACTAACCTTTTTACTTGTAGTTCATTTGGTTTTAGCCAACTATATTCCTTGGTTATATACAGACAGCATCTGTAAAACTTGTATCTGTCTGCATGTGGCAATGTGTATATTCTGAGATTTAAAAGCTTCTTGCCATCCTGTCTAACACTGATTAACTGGACTCATTTCTGGGAAGATAAATAGTGTCTTAATTAAATGTGGTTTAAGTAAATAGCTGGCTGCAATTAGGAGGAAGTATTCGTGTTATCTTGATAAATGCTTTAATGAAACTGTAAAGCACGCCAGGCGTAAGGCCATCAATCTAATCCGAATTGGTTTGCTTTTAAAAAAAGGAAATGAAAAGGAATGCATTTGGAAAAGGAGCGAGACACACAATTATCCTTTCCACAAATATATGATGGCATTCAACACAATTGCAATGAAGTTTTCTGAGTAAACATGAGGCCACTATCACCGATTTATTTAATTCCGAATCAGCTTACCAAATTTGGCAATACCTTTATGGGCTTATTATATTTACGGCTTCTGATTTTCAGTTTTAACCGATAAAAAACGATAAAACAAAATACAAAAAAATCATGTAACCGGTGGATAGCCAATAAACACTGGAAACCACCAGAAAAACAGTGGAAAGGGTTAATCAATTCACGTTGACTTCACCCCTTTCCCATTAAAAAATAAAACCTACCACAAATAAAATAATACACTTCCCAGCGCAACTGAGCAGTGTCCCGCTTTCCTGCCTTGTATCTATCATTGATTCGTTCTGAATAATTTAATCCCTCCCTAGCTACTGAGTGACAGCACATTCCTACATTTCTATTGGAGACTCCACCTGCAAGATTTAAAACGAGATTACAATTAGGAATGGAGGGTTGTTAGCTGGATTTAAAGCTGTATCACAGTTAAGATACAGAGGATTTAAAACAGCATTGCAAATTGTGGCAAAATGTATAAAAATGTCTACACACAAAAACCCCAGAAGAATGTGCCCGTGACCAGAAGGATTTCATTGTGGAAGACAGCAAAGGAAAGAAGATACAACTACTGTACTGTCGAGTTACTACTATACATATTTTGACAGAAAAAAAACAAAAATCTCAAGCATTTTGGAAAGTAACCGCAAACACTAATTTCATACAGTATATCAAAAACGAAAGCCCCGAAAAAAACGATTTACATAAAACTAGAAAATAGCTCAAAATCAACACTGAAAAACAGAAGCCCTAATTATATTCTAATGATAATAAGTTATTATTGTGTGCTGATGAAATACATTGCAATGAAACATAAAGCATCATGTTCATCCACTCTTATTGAATGTGTTTACAGCTACTTAACCAGAAGTAAAAAGTTATTATTATTAATATTATTATTACAGTGCTCTCCCTTTATAACGCCATATTCAGGAGCCATAGTTAAAAGGCTGTGCTGTTATGGGAATGAAAAGGTTAATGGAATGGGATTACATGGCAAATAGGAGGTGGGCCATGCTGTTTTATAACCAGTAACTAAAATAATAAGAATAGGAATGATGCTGCTGATGCCTGATGTCTGTGTGCTCTCTCTCTCTCTCTCTCTCTCTCTCTCTCTCTCTCTCTCTCTCTCTCTCTCTCTCTCTCTCTCTCTCCATGTATTGCCTCCTTAACATTATGTATAGTTCAGTACTGCATATAATATTCTGAAATTTAGTAGTTATGTGTTATGCTGTTATATTTAAATCTGAAACAAATGACCCAAGTGCTGAAATGAGAAACCAAGCATATATTCCTTACCAATTATGCTTGGTATAATTGTCAGTTTAATCCGTTTTATAGTATAAATCCAGTCTGGTGTTATATGCCACCCATTCGTTCATTAAGACAGATTACCAAAGCACACTAATACAGTAGTTCAGCTACATGCAGTTCTTACCTATCAGTTGTTGACTTTTTCTCCCATTGCTGCATATTGTTGTTGACAGAAATAAGGCTTTATACTGTATTTGAGGTTTAGCTTTTTATATTTAGGCAATTACAAATGCTAAGCATTTGGTAATATTTGCAATTTGGGAAATGTTTTATTTGTATATTGAAAAAAAAAAAAGACTAATACGACTAATAATAAAAAAAAAGACTAATATTACGAATAAAAAATAAACATAATTTTGTTTAGCCAGAAATAATTCCCTGACTGTGCAATTAGCCTGACACAATGTTACATCTAATAGGGGTTATTAGGCCGTTCTAATTAGGGTTGCTGTAAAATGTTAGGTAATGAAAATGAATTGCAATCGTTTGCATAAAACCATTTCTGTAAAAGAAAGAAAGGTGGTGGCAGTTGTTTGCTGAATAAATAACACTGAGTGCATATTACCCAATGCCGATGCATAAGATCTTCAGTTTAATTCACACATTTATCAGCAGTTTACCAGTTCGTTCCCAGTTTGACCAGGCGTTTTCTGTTGCTTCGTTCTTCTTAGTCACTTACATGTAACATGTAAGCCACATCACAGGCACATTTAGAAAGCAGCAGTTTGAGCTTTGAATCTGCATCAGTGAATCTGAAAGTTAAAATCTAACGATATTAGCTACAGTGTCAGGGGAGAAAGTGATAATGTTGAAATGGCTATTACGGGGTATTGTAACGTGAAAAGACAGAGATAGGCACCCAAGAAGAAAATAAATCAGATCCCGAGGCAAGTTTAAAGCATCTTAAATAGCTGCATGACCCAGTTAGGATACGCGACTGGGTCTATAATAAAAAGAATCTTACGCATTCCCGAACTCAACTAAAATGATAATTTATTCTAAAAAAACCAAAGATTCTCAAATCTATTTACTCCAGAATGTAATTAGTGCACATGTATTTCTGGGGGAAAAAAACTCCAAATACAATTCTAAAACAAGTTAGTAACTACAACTTAAAACTACTTATAAACCCCTAACTGAAATGTCTGATTCTAGCTTGGTAACTTAGGGATGTTTTTTTTTTCCATTAAAAAAAAAACAACTATTGTGCTATTGATGATTTGAAGCAAAGAGCTTTCATAATCGAATCCCAAATATTTAAAATGATTCTTAGAAATGTTTCTACTCAAATATCGCTATATTAAAATCTGTTTGTAGAATGAATGCACATTGTGTTAACTTTACTGGAGATTTTTTTTTTTCTTTTGGAAAAACTTGCGAATCTTTTAAAATAAAGTGTGACTTAAAGTGTTAATGAGTAGCTGTACAACTGGGGAAAACAATCATGTAAACCCCAGTTACACCACTGAAAACGAGCTACCTGAAGCTAAATAAAGAATTTTATATATCCATTTATACATTACACAGACTTGGGTAGCAATTCTTTCCAGAGTTTTGAAGTGCCTCCCAGCTATCATCCATAAAATGCCTTGAAACCCAGCAGGGCGCTGATTATAAATTTGTATGTATTCAGGTCACGGAACAGTCACATACCTAAATTCTCACCTGAAATTCCTCTGCAAGGATAGATGACATTCTTCTATGCTTAGCTGAACATGTCTTGTAGGAGTCCACATCACATCTGTTATTTGTTTGGATTTAACTGCAGGTAGCATGTGGATACTAGTAGCAGATTTTGACGCAACAGATAAAGTAGTTTTTTTAATAGTTCTGACAAAACACTTCTGCAATAGACAGACTGTGGGTTGTTCTCGTTCCCATGGAAGTTCAAATGGATTTTTTTAATGGCACAGATAATTTTACCATTTACTTTGCTCACTGAACCGAGCTAATCTGTGAGTCATCCTGCAAAAAATAACAGCTATGCAATGAAAATGTTCAGTAACTTATGACACTTTTCTGTATGTTGTGTCAAGAACATTTTGCTTTTGAAGTAATTATTATTTTTTTTTATTATTATTTCTGTGTAGTAGTACAATAGGGGTTCAAAAGGGTTGTATAGCTGGCTATTTAATACATGTCAAACTTCAATTCAAGGCAAATTCTTTTTTTTATTTAAATGTTTTTTTTTTTATTATACATTGCTCCTCTGAATTGAACACACTCTTTTAAGTATATATATTTCAAGAGCCAGTAAAGAGGGATACAACAATGATACTTTGGAGTTATAATCTAAGCAGGGAGCAAACTTGGCAAAGGGAGCAGCTCCCATACTGTGTTGTATCTGCAATATATACACATATTATACAGAATCTTCTTTAGATCCGAAAAATCAATACAGATTCAAGGCTCAGGAATCATCACAGACACCATTACAGTTTGTTCGAATTTCTTTTACAGCACTGGCCTAAAAGGCTCTTGGAATTCAGAAAGGAGACATCCACTTATGAGTTGAATTGTGGTTTATTGAATTAACACATTTAATAAATGCAATGACATCATTTGGCCCTTGGCCTTGTCCATTGGGACTCGGTAGCTGTTCAATACTGGCTGACATAGACTGATAGGCTAGCCAGCAGGCAGAGGAAATGGTTCCCTGGGCTACCTTCCCCCCCTGGACAAGGCACGCTGCAAGGTGGAGGCGGGGAGGAGGAGAAAACAAAGATCGAATACAACATGAAACTGAGGCATAGAATGCTATTTGTAGAACGTGTAGGTGGAGTCTCCTATCAGAAAAACAACCAAGTTTCTAATTGAAGAGCACTTCTCTCCTTTTCTTTCTTTGTTATAAAATCGCTGTACAATCGAGCCTCTTAAACTAGATGGTGTATAATTGGATTTTATGATACTTCATTACTTGGTCAAATAAGTATTAATGTCCCAGATACACAGTGGAAAAAGACCAAATGCCTGAGCAGCCCATATCAAAAGGACATCCTAATGGTTCATTAAAGAAGTATTAAAGTGTTACAGAACCCCCCTGTGGTATGGTGGCTCAGTGAGGACATGGGTAAATGGTGTTATGTTGAGATCCTGAAATCATTTATCATGTGATCTAACGGTATGAAATGTCAAGTTCCTGAGATAATCTATCTTGTGACCTCGACATAAGAGTTTAAAATGACGAGATCCTGAGATAATCTATCTTGTGACCTCGACATAAGAGTTTAAAATGACGAGATCCTGAGATAATCTATCTTGTGACCTCGACATAAGAGTTTAAAATGACGAGATCCTGAGATAATCTATCTTGTGACCTCGACATAAGAGTTTAAAATGATGAGATCCCGAGATAATCCATCTTGTGATCTTGACATAACACATTTCTATGTATTTTTTTTCGACTGTCCTTAATTAGCCTCTATACTGAGAAAGAAACACATTACTTTACCTTTGTTGTATCTACATTACAGCAATACTGTATATTTTATATTAAAATAAACTCAAATTCAATACGGACATCGTGGGACACAGCAAAGGTAACGTAATGCATTTCTTGTAAACACTGCAGCCATTTAAATTCTTCTTTTTTAAAATGGTACAGTACAGTCTCTTTTAAGTATTTCAGTTTGTATGGATTGTAGGTATGTAAGTCAATGCACATACAATATAGTCACATAAAAAAGTCAACTCAACTAAGGACTAAGCACAAAAGCATTGGTTGGGTTAAACTGAAGAGATATGAAATACATCAATCAGAAGCACATTAATGTATCAATTTAGATTATATTTTAGTAAAGTATGATAAAAGACCTATAAGTATTTTTACTGTGTGTGATGGAAATGGATATCTATTTCTGGACAGAAGCCAGTTCCATTGATTTAGTTTAGCAGTAGACTAAATAGATTTTGTGATTGCTGTAATTATT
>JAGXEW010000063.1:505411-531527 GCA_030684275.1 Acipenser oxyrinchus oxyrinchus
AATATTCTGCTCTTTGCAGATGCACTTAACTTTTTTTATTATTATTAGTTTATTTAGCAGATGCCTTTATCCAAGGCGACTTACAGAGATTAGGGTGTGTGAACTATGCATCAGCTGCAGAGTCACTTACAACTACGTCTCACCCGAAAGACAGAGCACAAGGAGGTTAAGTGACTTGCTCAAGATCATACAATGAGTCAGTGGTTGAGCTGGGATTTGAACCTTGGACCTCCTGGTTAGAAGCCCTTTTCTTTAACTACTGGACCACACAGCCTCCATACACAAATAAATTATTATTTGTTTATTTAGCAGACGCCTTTATCCAAGGCAACTTACAGAGATTAGGGTGTGTGAACAATGCATCAGCTGCAGAGTCACTTACAATTACATCTCACCCGAAAGACGGAGCACAAGGAGGTTAAGTGACTTGCTCAAGATCACACAATGAGTCGGTGGCTGAGATGGGATTTGAACCGGGAACTTCCTGGTTACAAGCCTGTTTCTTTAACCACTGGACCACACAGCCTCCTGTCTAACTTGAAAAGAAAATTTGCAAAACACATCGTATTAATTATTACATTGTGCATGACAGAATCAGGCTCATACAGGTCCAAGATCTTTTTTTTAACATTAATGGAAGCTGTAACAATGTGAAGTGGAAGGCTATTTGAAGCAATTAAGGGAGCACTGGATGCCACATGATGCTGCCCAATGAGCCTCCCTTGCACAGAGCTGTCTAAGTGTGTCTTAATGCAAGCATGTTAATTAGGAGATGAATGAACCTGCATGGGAAAGTCAAGGGCTGGGATTGGTCATAGCTCTATTATAATTTAAATAGACCCAGATATATTCTTTTTGTTTACCTGTGCTTCGTGTAATTGGCTGTCAGAATAATATTATTTTTTTCTCACAAGATGGCGCTATACAGTGCTTAAAATATTTATTATGGTTATGAATCAATATTAGAGGATACTGATGAGACAAATACTGCTCTGGCAGAATCTGGTACTGCATGCAGAATGTTTCCTGTTTTATCTCGAAGAAAAGACAGATTTAAGTAGGGGTTAGCAGCTTATTCAAAATAGGTAAGAACTGTTTGAGTAATTAACAATTTCACTGGTTGACCATCTGCATTGCTTTACACTGGTGCCAGTCAGTCAATATTTAATGCTAATGCAGAGTGAAGATTTTTTCATTCTGTAAAGACCAGACGTGGTAAATATTTGTATTTTGCAGACACTCCATTAATAAAGTACCATATGACAATGTGTGCTTTGCAATCAGTTCTAACCATGTAGAAACAGGCTTGATTACACAAAGCACCTTAAAAAAGAAAAACCCAGCTTCACTCAGGTCCCTGTGCATTTACATTTCCCATATGTCATTTCTTATCATACTGTACCTGCTAGTTGAAAGAAAATAGACAGCATTTCTAAACCTAAAAAGTCAGGCTGCAGAATCTAGCAGGTGTTGAGCACTCACAGCCCTTTCACTGTTGTTCAGACAGGAGCCAAGGGCTGTGCATCCATCCGTATCAACCAGTTTGAATAATGAATGGAGATTCCTAGTCCTTTATCAAAAAACATTTCACTTTTTTGAATGCCTTTACATTCCAGGTCACTAAATCCAAATGTCAATGTTTCACTGGCTGCTTCTTCTTCTTCTTCTTCTTCTTTTTTTGGTGGCTTTGAAAATCTGTTCCTTTGTAAAGTCCAGACAGTTTCTCTACTGCATCCTGAAATCTGATTGTAAACTGTAAACAAGCCCCTGCCACTGTCAGTCTTTCGCTAAGTACATGGAAAACTAGAAACCGATATGTAATTCAATATGTCAACGTAACATTATTCAGCAGGGTTCATTTGACTTTATGAAGCAAAATTAGTTCATTCTATAGGGTGATGCAAAACCTTTGGCTGTAGGCACATGGAAAAATTGCTATGCAGAAAGGGATTTTAGTATCCGTGAAGGCGATACGCAAGCGATACGCAATTTTCAGCTTCATAGGGAGTTTCTTGTTTAGCAAAAAAAACAAGACTTGCTTTTTTCCCCCCAAACAGCCATGATTATGATTCACTTGTGTTCAGTTTTTAATTGATGTATTCTACATCACTGTTTCTACCTCTTTCTTGAGTTGGTTTGGAGAAGTTGTTATTGTTTGGCCATTTGTCTATGAGTTAGTGTTCGATGAAATCATGCAGTTCTGTGATGTTTCACAAGGGTAAAAAAGTGGAATTTGAATATGTACCAATGAACAGCCAATTCAATAGACACACATACATTTTATTTAGTGTTATCTAATAGATCATTTTCACTTGCTGTGTTCTTATAAAACATGTGTTTAATTTAGGTTGTAAGGGGTTCAATGATGCCATTACTTTTTCTGTCACATATTTGATCTAAATGGAACAAAGCGGCATCATTAATAGTTCCGATGAAAAATATTGTTCTACAAAGCAGTCTCGTTCCTCACAGTTCACACTCATTATCTTCACGATAAATGAAAGGAAACACTGACAACAGGTCATAATAGAACAAATCAAGATTTCAGAAGTTAGACAAAAACAAATTAATACCTCAAGGGGATAAAGCACCATTCCATTATTGCTCCAACAGTAAAATATTTTTTTTTCTGTCTTGATTGAAAAGCAAGGTACATGTAATTTGGCTGTGTGTGCGTGTGCGTGTGCGTGTGCGTGTGTGCTAATGCATACAAATGTGTTAGTTTCCTGTGCTAAATGCTGCAGGAGCAACCACAGTTTGGTCAGCACCATGAAATGTCATGTGAAGTATTACCAAACACTTCCGGCTGGTTTCACAGACCCTGATTAGCACTAATCTTGGACACCCAATGTAACTTTAGTGCGGATCTAGGACTGTGAAACCAGCTGATATTCCTAAATAGCCACAGACTTGAACTTGGAAGGTCTGGTGGAGAAACAGAAATGCTTTTCCAATTTAACTTTTTTTTTCAGAGAGTTGTCTAACTGTTCAGAAACACTAGACTGCTGTTCTGTGCCACATTTTGTAATTAAGTCAGACACCTCATGCATGTTTTACAGCGTGAGAAAAGCAAACACACATTTTTTTTTAAAATAAAAGATGTTGTTAATACATGCTAAATTGCCCCTTCATCCAATTTCCAGGAAAGCACTAGAGTTTAAAACAGTGCCTTCTAATATTGAATTATTTTCATGAAGGGATCAACTCCTTGTTTTCTCAGTTTAATGGATGATCCTTCCTTGTTACATGGCAGGAGAACAGACTCAGCAATTCCATATTGTTTAATAATGTAAGATTACCATGTGTACCATTTAACAGCATTGTCATTCTGGCAATACGGGTTGGTTAAATAACAGCGACTCAGAAACCTGCCAACAAATTAATTATTAAATGCATTTTCTTACTTAAGTACCCCCTTGTTTAATTATCAAATACAGCTGGTTGGATGCTTTCAGAACAAGCCTATTGCATTATCAATCACAAATTAATTTGTTTTATTAGCTCTTAATGCCCTTCCAGATTTTAACATCAGATTATAAAACATTAAAAAACTGGAATGACTCCTTTGGGTAGTTCTTTAAAATATTAATATCACTACTAAGAGGTCATTAAGTCATTACATTTGCTTTAATTAAGGTTTCTTTAAAAATGGGTGGACTATTGTACAAACATGTACAGTATGATGAACAATAGGTAATAAAGTCACTTTTCCTATGGCTCTCTACAGAGAAGGATGGTGACAGTCAGTCAGTCCAAAGGTTAGATTAGTTGAGCCAGCCTAGATTTTGCAAAAGACTAGCTGCAATGTGAGGAAGCCTTCAATCACTGCCTACAAAAATCAGCATAAAACCCTGGTCTTCAATACCATTGCGGTTGCTGCTTTGGAACCCGATGTTTATAAATATTATAATATTGCTTTGATCTTTTCATATTCAGGTTCAGCTTGAGCAAATCGGGTAAGCAAATAAGGCTGTTAAACAGACACGGGTGTCAGGAGGGTTGCCGCATCAATAAAAGTCATTAATCCACAATCCTCTCTCTCTCACTGTACTTTTTCTGTTGTAATTTGAGAGATGGGAGATTGAGCTACCATACCACTACTTCAGCCCCTGAGGGAATCTGGTTTTGTAATTGTTTCAGATCTAAGTCCACTCATCTATAATTTAGAAGAGGGTAAAGGAAATTGCCCTCTGGAGTGTTCTGTGGCAAAGGTAAATTGGAATCAAGCCCACTGAAATGACTGCAGAGCATTGATTTCCTATTGTGGGTCACTGCTTTCTGCAGAGTGCAGTGCACAGCTAGATCAGAGACTTTCTCAGTGGTCAAAAAGCAGGTTGGTAGGCTATGAATCAAAAGGGAAAATGGTTGTTTTCAAAAGAGTGAAAGAACATTGGACAGTATCTCCCTCTGTTGACTCCCATCTTATAGACTTCACCTAACAAGAACTACAATTTACAGTTTACTCAGAGACTTTTTTTTCCAACCAGAAATCACTTTTTTAGGGAAGCAATTACATTAGTGTACTATTGGTCTGAAGTAAAATAAATAAATAAATTAAATAAAAATAAAAATAGCTCCTACTGTTGAAACAATTTGAAAACTGTGTGTTATTCCAACCCATTGTATTGGGATACTCTCACAGATCTTTCAGCACTACAGACCAGTTCAATTTTTTTATACAAAGGAAGCAATAACGTACCTAAAGACATTTTACACCATTAATACCTCTCTGGATTGTAACAAGCTGCTAACCAAAGCTATATAACTGTTCTGGCTGGGTTTACTCAAGTATTAAATCACTGTAGCATTTGGAAAAGCTGCAGTATACAGCTACTGTCACATTAAACAATGCCATCAATCCTATCTCTGTGAGCCAATCTTCAAAGACTTTCCTCTGCTTCATCTCTGGGAATGCGTCAGTCTCTGTGCTCATATTCCAATCCTGACCTCACTGTTGATAGCTGCTGTGCTTTTCTTTTCTTTTCTTTTCTTTTTTTTTTCTGCTACCACCTTTAGGTACAACGCAAATATTGCACAGCAAATAACACTTTTCTCGTATTTCGGTAAATGCAGATTCAGTAACTAGGCAAATAAACATGCTGTTAATAGTTCATAGTGCTTACTAACAAGTCAGCATTACATATGCACACAGCACCGGCAACTAGAACTGAAGAGCAAAGCCACGAACAAAAAAACAGACCATAACAAAAATACAGTACTTCAGTAATGCTTTCAAACCTGAAATAAAGGGAAGGGGACAATGAAACAAGCTATGGAAATCGTATTTGAAGCTACTTGCTGTTTAAGTTAACCATAGGGAAATGAATGGGCTATTTCTCTCATTGACTTGTAAGGTGCAGAGTGTTCCCATGACAACATGTTATGTGGGGACAAAGTCAAAGAAGCAATTTTTAAGGATGGTGGTATTTTTGAATATCAGTATTGATGAAGGATATATATATATATATATATATATATATATATATATATATATATATATATATATATATATATATATATCCAGTTACAATGTTTAAGACCGCACACCATATCTCTATGCAGAGCAAACACACTGCAATATGCACACTTTGTTTACAAGCCCTTTCAACACCATGAGCAAGACTCAGAGCAGAGCAGGCAGATAAGGTAGGCAGCCAATGTGTATAATGCTGAGAAAGTCCGATGATGAAAGACATGCCAAAGATAACGTAATGTGGCAAAGCAAACACGATCGCAAGTGCTTTATTCCTGTTTTGCACCCGCTGTGTCTACAAAAGGACAATTTTACAGCTACTGAGGCTGGAGAAAAAAAAAACACAACACTTTTATGTAAATGATCCGTTCCTCGCATGACTGTTTCATTTGTTATGCAAGAGAACGTCCTTTTCATCAAGGGTGTCCTGGAGGGATATTCCACTCCAGGTTTAACAGGTGATATAATTAACTACTCTGGATGGAGGTTTAAAATGGGTCAATTAAACAATTTAGAACACGGTTGGAACAAAGACCAGGAGTGGAACTACTTTGGTCACCCCTGATCAGCATTGCACGATCCACAGTGGACATCTCCGGTATTATAGACTTGGTTCTGGTTTGGCACCAAACAGATCCATAATCACTAGTGTTTCCTTCAGGCCGTGTCTTATTGCTTAAGCAGGGACTCTGTTGTATGGTTTAATAAAGGTGCTGTATCCCAGCAATGAGAGCGATGCTCACTGACCACAGCTAGGTGGAAGAGGGTTGTAAATAACGCTAACCTTCAGTAACCACTGTTTTGCTGTCTTGCAGAAATGAATGCCACAGTTCTTTGTGCCTTTTATGAATATACTAGACTAAAGCTGAATCTCCCCTGTTTCAGGCAGTTCATTGGGCACATTGAGAGGCGTGTGAAAGTTATCAATTCAAATCAGTGAGTTCCTGGCTTCCCAGCATGGCCCTGCACCTGACTGGCAGTGTTATGACAGGTGTATCAACCCCTGTATAATTTACTGTCTCTCTCTTTGGGCTGTGGTGTTTTGCCTTGAAAGCTGTATAGCCCTGTGACTAAGGGTGAGCACTCAGAGAAGGGAAAGGGTGCCAAAGGAGCCTTGAGGGCTCAAGAAAGCCTGCTTATACTATATAACATTGCAACCCCACAACACCTTAGAGTTTGCATTAGCCCAACGTGACTGCTTTTTTGTTTGTTTATTTTATACCGTAGGGTCTTTTTGCAACACAACCCAAAATGAATGATGCCATAGGGTCACCCCCTTTATTTCCACATTAAAATAGATGTTTAAAAAATGGCTTCTTTTTATCATCCCATCTATAATACAAAGGGTAACACTTTACATTAAGTGTCTCTAATTACTGTGTATTTACACAATAGTCAGTGAACACATGTGTGCTTAATTACAATGTTATTATGCATAGTTACAATGTACTTAATGTGTAAATCGTTTTGCATGATATAACCCTAACCCTAACCCTAACCCCCCCAACCCTAACCCTAATCCTAACCCTTTTCTGGTACTCACATATATTGTACATGTTAAGTACATTGTAACTATGTACAAAGATGAATAATAATAATAATAATAATAATAATAATAATAATAATAATAATAATAATAATAATAATAATAATAATAATAATAATAATAATATGAATTAATCATTAATAGAACAAATAGGTGTGTATTACAGATGATATAATGACTGTGCTAATGGGATTGATCTAAGACTCTAGTTGGTCATTGGTGGAGAATGAGTCCAGTCATTATAGCTTGTGATATACAGGTGCTGTAGTTTAGTTTCCTCAAAGGTGCAGTGATATTAAAACAGAGTAGAAAATGAAGAATGTTACAATACTGTTCCACCATACTTACTGAAAATGCTTCAATTACACTCTACACCTTGTATTATAACCAATGAGACTGAAATGTTATAAAACGAGACTCTGTAGCCTAAATATGATTCTCTGCCAAATGCACTGTAGCTAGAGCCATTACTTTGCAATCAGGGAAAATGTGTTGCAAAGCTGTCTGTACTGTCATTTAATGAGCGAAGGAGACAATAAGCATAATTGTGGGAAAAAGGAAAAGAAAATTCACAGTGGGTTGCAGGTGTGGAAAAGCTTTGTCTTTTGAGAGACACAAAACAACAGAAACGTGTGTCTGCTGTCAGTGTTACAAAGTAGTTTTATAAATGGTAATTGCATTTGTTTATTTTGTTCCAAAGATGTGTCACTCTCATTGGATAGAGGCTTTATGAGTTTAATAACACAGCTGCAATACAGTTTAAATCTTGTAGTCATTTAGAGTCATAGGACAATCACTGCTTAACAACAATAATGGAATGTGAGGACCACACATTATGCAATGGTATTGTAATAGGAGCTGGATACAATCACAAAGAAACACCTGTGCTGTGTATCACACATTTCCATACACTTCCTTTTGAAACCTGTCCGCAGATCCTAAAAAAAGAAAAGACAGACAAGCTCTCTTGTTTAACTTTACCGTTTCTATTGAGATCTTGGATCAGATACATATTTACCTCTAACAGTGGCCCTATTAACTTACCACTGTAAGTCTATTAAATTAGACCCCATTTTTCATTTTCAGTTTTTTGAAAACTATGTTTACAATATCTGGGGGCTGAGCAAGCAGTAGAAGACTACTTAGGCACTGAAGTAATCTTTGTAATCAATGTAGGTTTCACATCATTGCATGTAATATTGGCTGTCAGATTGAAATACACTGTTGACCACCACACCTCCTGCTATGTGAATATAAAACAGCTGTTTCTGTTCTTCCAACACAAAGTGCTTGGAGATAATACATTCAGCCTTTGAAGATAGCAATGCGAGCAATGCTAATTCATTCTGCAAGATAATTGCCTCTGCACATTTGCATAACACATGACAAAAATAACCATCTGGGACCTAAAATCTACCATCTCCATGGACACAAAGGATAACAAACATGAAAATGAGTGGATTTGTTTTGTCGTTAGCAGTGTTTCAATGGCACTTTTGTTTTCAAACTCGTGCGGTTTCTCCCTAAATGCAAGAATGTAGAAAAGACACCAGCCCCGGTAAGGTTCAAAGAAACAACCCATCCTTTGTGAATGTACAGGACATGCTAATGCATTGTGTGGAATGTAGAGTACCAACATGGGATATTAAAGACAGCTTCATTTGATAACAGGACCAGCATCCTGAACCACACAGAGGCTCTGGGGGTGACACGGTGTTTCAAACAAATCCCCTGCAAAGCCCTTGGGTTTATGTTTAATCATTCCACTGGAAGAAGTTTATAGGCATTACAATTACATTATGATACTCCTGAGAATGACTCAAAGGCAGATCACACTTCTAAACAACAGCATAGAGCAGATGGGGCCAGCATGAAAACGATACGTCTAGGAGTTCAAAACACTGTCGTGACTTTTGTTGTCGACACACAAGCGATTCATTACTCCCCGATTGCACACAGCTGTAAGGTAAGTGAAAATAAATGATGAAAAGCTGCGCTGCTCTTTGTAGCTGCTGATCATTTATATTTGCAGCTTTATCTGGAAAACCAAAGGCTACAAATTGGGCTAGGTTGTACAGTAGCTGATAGGGTTACCAACAACATTTACATTGATCACTTTTCTGAGAAATACAGGGTTTCTGAAGTATTCATTTTACAAAACGTTACTTGGAAAGAGGGCTGGCACCTCTCCCTAATTGATAGAATAATTCCACTGCATCGGATTTAAATCATTATAATGATACACTAGCTGAAATGCTGCTTTTTTCCAACTTAAAAAACGGCTACGAGATGGAAATGATGTCAAAAGAGTCAGTCAGTGTGGTGGAGATGTTAAATGGGAGGGTTCTTGGCCAATCAGAACCCTCTGTTTGTCCTTGCCATTGAAATCTCTGATGTCCACAAGCACACTATCAATTCATTGATAGCTGTCAAACCGTATTGTTGGCAAACCAAGTTGCCTCCCAGCATTTCTGCTTATAGAAAACTCAGGAGGGCTTGTGGATTCTAAACCTGAGACTATTATCACACATTAGTTTTTCTTAACACTTCCACAACCCCTGGACTTGTTTAAACTAATTCATTTTCCAACAAAAGCAAAATGAATAAAATAAATGTGAGAGAGAGAGAGAGAGAGAGAGAGAGAGAGAGAGAGAGAGAGAGAGAGAGAGAGAGAGATTAAAAAAATGATTTCTTCCTGTCTTCAGCTTACTCCCTGGTCCAGTACAGTATGCTATTGATTCAGGCTCTTAAAAGACATATTGTATGGTTATTGCACAAACAGAACTATATTAAAATGAACATTATTATACACAGTAAGTTGAGCCTTAAATATTGGATCCATTAGCAATGCATCTAAAATGAATGCATTCTTGGAAAACATTCTGTAAGCAAACAGGAACCGCTTATTAACGACAAGCTGTGAATTCATTTAGAGAGGCTTGTTGATTCTCATGTTTTTTAATAACACAATTGATTTTATAATGTTAGTATCAGCACACATTATAAACTGCATGAATCATCTCAGACAACCAGGTACCAGAAAGTTAACAGGACTTTACAATCTTAAAAACTTGCTTCAAGAGGTGACATGCATTTCAAGAAGCCGAAGCAACTCAGACTATAACCTGAAGGCTCATTTAAAAAATGTCTTCATGCACAAAAACAATGGTGTGCATTAATATCCTGTAGATAACTGAACCTGTCTGTAGTTAAGTGCCATTATCTTTGGCGCAGGACATCAAATTGTTGCTGAGCGCTCAATTATCGAGCAGGCAATGAAAGCTGCGGAACACATTAGTGCTTAATTATAAACAGGGGTGACTTTGCATACCTTACTGTTGATTTAACTATACATTTTATACATCTTACAACTGTCCCGCAATCATGTTCAAATATAGGGATGACTGAACCAGAATATGACCTTACTGCATCAGCTCACCAAGGTACACACCTATAAACCTAGAGAACCTGTATGTGAACAGAGAACACAACCAGATTTTGAAATCCATTCTCACTGTTAATGCTGTATTCAGATCACACAGGATCAGACAACCAAAACAAATATATTTACTTGAAGCCACACAAATTAATGTAAAAGGTGAATGAAGCCAATGCTTTTGAAAATACCACACAAAATCACAAATAAATGGCAGCGCCACACTTTAAATTGCATGACCTTTCACAATTCAAGTAGGAATACCAATACACAGTGTGAATATAAGATTATTAGAAATATTTTTTTGTGTGCAACACATTTACCAAATTTAGCTTTGAGATGCAAACAGGGGTAAACATATGATAATTTCGTCAAGTCAAACACTATGTAAAAATTGAGTAATCTAGTTACCTCTCCCCAAAGGCCCATTATGAAAACTTCTATGGCAGTCAAGACAATTTGCATAGCAATTATGCTTCTCGTGAAATAGCTTCAAAACAATTACAATTGTCGCTTACGGCATCAACATATTCAAGACTGATTTTGCATTTACATAATGAGCAGCATCTTAATATTATTGCTGCTGTATATCTAATGTTTATTATAAATCTTGCAGAATATTGGACAGCAATCGGTTGTCCACTAATACAAAAAGCTGCATCAATGTGATTTGGTCCTAATTTGCATTAGTCTACCAGAACTATAATTTGAAACTCAGAACAAGGGTGTTGATCTGCAGAGCTACAGAGCTACAGTAATAGAGCTCGATTTGAGTAAACGAAATTGGTTATCCATTTCAATGATGTGTTTATTTCTCTGACTATGCAGCCTGATTACTTAAACAAGCACGAGGCTGTGTGGTCCAGTGGTTAAACAAAAGGGCTTGTAACCAGGAAGTCCCCGGTTCAAATCCCCCCTCACCTACAGACTCATTGTGTGACCCTGAGCAAGTCACTTAACCTCCGTCTTTTGGGTGAGACGTAATTGTAAGTGACTCTGCAGCTGGATGCATAGTTCACACACCCTAGTCTCTGTAAGTCGCCTTGGATAAAGGCGTCTGCTAAATAAACTAATAATAATAATAATAAAATAATAAAAGCATCTGTGTGTTGTTTTGTAAAGTTTGTAGCATTTCCACAGTGCAATGGTTTGGCGTTTCAGTCTATTTAATTGAATGGAGAGGCAAAGGCTGGACACGAACCACAAACTGTACAGTTTAAAGAGAAACGTCTTACCATTCAACTGAGGAGCAGGCTCTGTACGTGTCTTACACTGATGTCAGTATTATCTACTCATCAGCCGCTAGGAGGAGATCTATTACAACAGGTAACAACATGGTAACAATGTGTGACAGAGCTGTGCAGTGTACCTGTACATGCAGGTTGATCATGTTTAAGTGGATGCAAATGGATGTGTTTGTTTATCCATTGATATTCAGCAACAAACACGATGAAAGTGAGACTGTGTTTGTCTTCGTTTTTTAGTGATTTTTCCCCATGAATAAACTTCTTTATCTGAGCAGTAATCACGTGTTGCCTTGCAATGGATGACTCAATTCCTTATGGTGTTGCTCTTTTTTTATTTATATCCAGTGTTTGAAAGAACGTCTGGCCTGCTCATGTTCTCACGTCTTTCTGTTGAATTGCAAATGAATTGCAGAAAAGGACTCTGCAAGAATACTATCCCTCCCTGATGTTGATTAAACAAAAAATAAATGGTGTTATCCTCAGACTGCCAGCAATACGCTGCCTTCAGGGTGGATCAGCCAGTGGATGTACATTTCAGAAGCTTGCAGAGGATTATCTAACTATTGGTCTGAGACCTACAACGAACGAATTTGATATATATGCTCTTTTAGTTTCTGTGAAGTACAGCAAAACACACAACACTTATTGTTCCCATATATCATCTGACAGCAAATTGAGAGCACTGCGTGTTAATGTGGAAAGTGAAAAGAGACAAGTGTATTGTTGTTCCCTGATACAGAATCGTATTTCGCATGACATTGTGATCCAATAGTGTATCCTTGTACAGTACATGCATGTTCAAAGCAACCCTGATAATTTGCAACACTTGACAATCAGACAAAACGAGGAAGCCGAGCAGGCCTCTCCCCCATGCTGGTTCAGCAGCATCAAGATGCACAGTGTGCATGCTAGTGTCAGCACAGCATGTGTCACAGGAAACGCATTACAATATAAACCAAAAGAATCAATTGCACAATAATTGCAGGAGCAATCTGATTGTTACTGAGGATGAGAACATACAGCATGCCTTAAATCACATTACCCTTGATGCAATACTGTTCCAAATCACAAGATGGCAGTGCGGGGCATCTGTTTATATATATATATATATATATATATATATATATATATATATATATATATATATATTATAGCAGAGGATGTTTGCTACTGAGCCAGATTTAATAAATAAATGAATCAATAAATAAATACACAAATAAATGAATAAATAAATACATTAAATGCAATTCAATACCAATGACCAATAGCAATTTGGCTTCTATTTTCCAGTAGCAGAATAAATAAAAGCCTCAGCTGTTCCCTATGTCTATGACGTGCCATTGTGGATTGTGCTGAGGTGATTTTGTACCTGGTGGTTTGTATTATTTGGCAAGGCAAGAAGTACAAACAAAAAAGAATCAGGGCTTGGCTAGGGGTTTAGGGTTAGGGTTAGAGTTAGCAATCCTACTAACTCGAGGTAGGGGATACCCTGAACCCCGCTCCCACTCATCCGCAGTCTGGACCAGCATTCCAGCTTATGAAACTTGGGACCTCTGTCACATGACCTGGAATACTGCCCTGAGAACCTTCTGATAGATTGTGATTGTGATAGACAGCACTCTCATGGCACTGTGAGATTGACAAGCCGTCACTTTGACAAGTGTTATTTTTATACATGTCCAAAATAATACCCTACAAAAAGATGAAAAGATAACTTTGGATCATATCCACAGGGACCTGCTATACAGTATATCCACAGGGATCTGCTATACAGTATAACCACAGGGATCTGCTATACAGTATATCCACAGGGATCTGCTATACAGTATATCCACAGGGATCTGCTATACAGTATATCCACAAGGATCTGCTATACAGTATATCCACAAGGATCTGCTATACAGTATAACCACAGGGATCTGCTATACAGTATATCCACAAGGATCTGCTATACAGTATATCCACAAGGATCTGCTATACAGTATATCCACAAGGATCTGCTATACAGTATAACCACAGGGATCTGCTATACAGTATATCCACAAGGATCTGCTATACAGTATATCCACAAGGATCTGCTATACAGTATCACCACAGGGATCTGCTATACAGTATATCCACAAGGATCTGCTATACAGTATAACCACAGGGATCTGCTATACAGTATATCCACAGGGATCTGCTATACAGTATATCCACAAGGATCTGCTATACAGTATAACCACAGGGATCTGCTATACAGTATAACCACAGGGATCTGCTATACAGTATATCCACAGGGATCTGCTATACAGTATATCCACATATATCTGCTATACAGTATATCCACAAGGCATCCCACTGAGCTAGCAGGCATTGTTTGCAGTCTGCAAAGAAAATAAGCAATACAATGTAAACGAAATGTAAAATGAAATACTACAAAAGGTCAGATTGTTTCCCCCTTTTATGAGTATACGTAATTGAAAATATTCAGACTGCATGACCTTTCAGGTATTACTGGTACAGCACGGAAAACACAAGTTTCGCTTTACAGGAGTCGATTCTTCATGTAGACACAGCTCCCTTGTCTCTCATAGTGCAGTCATTCATTTGCAAACAGACCGTACCCTGATGCATGGGGATGGGTTGTGACAGTTCATGGGGATAATTTGATCAAGGCACCGTGATGGAGCCATACTTTCCTTGGACAATCACCACGGGATCATCTATGTCCACAAACAGACAGTTTCTCTGTTTTTTTTGTTTGTTTTTCAGTAGTTTTTTATTTTATTTTAATAAAACCTGTAAAATCAAAGCATTCCCCCAGATTCTAAACCAGGCTGTAAAAAGTGACATGTTTCTTCCCCTGGATGGATTATAGTTCACAGTAAAACATCCAGACATGAAATCATTATATTCTTTCCTGAGTTTTCAAAGTGTAGCTGTATTTAGACGTAGTCTGTCTCTTGAAATATTTCAATGCACTATTTAAGCATGAATGTCAACACAGAGGCCATTACCTGCAAGATAATTACCACAGTCCGGTTTAACGAGCAGTAGGCATGGGCACTTAATAAAAGATCAATTATACACTGGAAACCGAACAAATATATTTTGTGAAAAAAAAACACCTTTTTTTAAAAATGTGTTTTTAGGTTACGTTTTGGACTGGATTGATTGGGCTTCTTGAAAAGCATGTCCCCATTTAAAGCAAGTTTAAAAGTTCTAAAGTCATGTTCGTTTTTTAAAGGGCATCCCTGTGAGTTAATCATGGCAGTACCTGGAACCCGATTGGACGGGGTGAACTGTGAGTCTTATCATTCATTTTAGAAATGAAGATAATATTTAAAGCCATCAACTCCTGTTTTTTTTTACCACAATGAAGAATGCATCATTTTCTGTCACTTAATGCCACCTTAATGAATGTGGGTCGTAGACAGTGTGTTAGCATCACATTCTGTTTGTTACTCACTGTCAAGAGAATTTCAGAGAGTGAAGCAACAATAATAATTGGACAGCGCACAATGAAGTGTAAGAAATCACTATATTATAATGATAAAAAACAGGCTTCTAATTTAAACTCAGCTTTTCTGTCAGAAGAAGCCCAACAGGTAACAACACAGGATAAATACAGTGAATACTACTCAAAACTGCAGACTTCTAGTACAGTCTAGAAGAAATAACTTCAGTTAACAGACCATTTAACTAGTCTACTGTGCACAACTGCAGAGACAAAAGAGACACATTAGTTTTGGGCATGGGGCACCAGCGGCCAAGTAAGATCTCTTCTCTACAGATACCCTTACTGTTTAATTTGTTCAAACGTTTTGCTTCTTTTCTAAAGTCAATCCAAGGCCTTTTGATGGAACAGTGGTTTCATTTGTCAGTGTCCAATTTCTTTTTTAATTATGGCCTGTCTCGTGAACGGTGAGTAATTGGGTTTAAAACTGTGTCAACAAACTCTAATTTGATTTCCAAAGCCATATTAATCAGGTCTGAGATGTTACATCTTCCAGCAAACAGCATGCTATTAGACATAATCGTGTGAAACTTGCATCCTTAGGCAACACTGTGTTGCATTCATTACACGCGCCTTCAGTTCAGCAGCATTGTATGGTTAGACCTTGTGAATATTAGGGTGGAATCTACTGTACGTGGAAACACTTCAAAATGTATGGTAAAGCACAATAAAAGCACATTAAAAGCATGACAAAGCATAGACGAGCTTGGTAATTAAGACTAATAAGACTCATTAAGGCTTTTCCCCCAAAGGGGTTACTTTTTTGTATGTAAAATTGTATTTAACATTGCATTGTTCCCTGCTGTAAAATAATCCAAAAAGAAAACAAAATAAAAACAGCATTTAATTCATAAAGCATAACGAATGTTGTTACTAGAGTCTATCTGTTCCTTGCTGTATAAAGTCTTTAAAAGACATGCAGAGAGCTGCTGCACTTTTGGTAGTTCCTAGGAGTTGCCATGCTCCCTGCCTTTGGAACACGGTCCTGAGCCATCTCAGGAATGCTGGCCCAGTCGAGTCTTTCCAATCACATTTAAAAGCAGACTGGTCTGCGTCGGCTTGTTCTTCAGGTGGATTGATTGGCCAGTGGCTTTTTTTACTGTTTATATTTTATAGAGATGTTATTGTAAAGCATCCTGGGATACTCCGCATGAGGAGAGACAAATAAAAGAGGATTGTATTTGTATTATGGGCTGTTCGATGTGTGTTCTGCCCACATGCTGTTCTGGCCAGGGAGGAATTGTTAGTCCATATGTAATTGAATTTGTTAAATAAAGTGATCAAATGCAGTTCATTGCTGCAAGAGTCCAATATTATTTGGTAACTCGTTTTCTTTTGAGCTTGAGGAGCAGGTAGCAAGCAGGACCCTCCCTCCTGCAGAACATGGAGGACTATGTTTACTAAAAATCTTTATTACTGTACACCTTCATTACAGCTCAGTTAAGGGACATGTAAAGTGGCAACCAAAGTTTTAGTATGTAAGTTACAGTGTCTTCAAAACGCACACTTTACTGTATGAAACTGCTATCTTCCTTTTGACTTTATATACATGGAACATAAAATAACTTCCACATCTCTGTAAATGAGTGGATTGCAGCTTCCTTGGGGAATATTTCAATCAGAGCACAAATTGCAACAAAACTATAACATAATGATGGAAAACGGGACGGTGTGGGTGGGGGTCTTTGAAGCCATTTCTTGGGGTCCTCCAGGGAATTCAGTAAACTCCTCAGAGAGGCTTGGAAGTCAGGGTTATGTAAGAAATTGGAAGTACCTCTCTGTGTGCTGTGTTATCCTTCATTAACCAACAGCGAGCCACCGTCACTAAGAGACAGACCGTCTATTCAAGCCTCAAAGCACAAACAAGTATAATTAGGGAGCTGATAAAAGAACTGTCTGAAAAAAATAAAAATAAACATTCTTTTTGATCTACTAAACCGGGAGAACAGTGCCTTTAAATTGTATGTATATATGTTTATAAAACCGCTTAGATAAATAACAGCTTCTGATTTGTTAAACAGCATCACATGACCATGCTGAAAAAATAACCTATATGCACAGCTTGCATACTAATGAGCCGCTCCACACTGTACAAATCAAAACGCACCACATTATAAAATCTCTGTTGACAGTGAGTTTAAGACCAGCAATAATGTCTTCCTATCAGTCATGAAAACTTTCAGAAAAGCTGGTAAAGACAAGGCCAAACTTAATGTCAAGTGTTACCAAGTTAATAATAGCCTAGAGCATATGAAATCAAATTACTGTTAGTTTTTTAGTCCGCAATTTTTCAAACACGTTTTTGTATCTGTGGATACACAAACTGCCTTGCTCACTGGCTACATCTGCTCTCATGCTATCTTCAAGCCAAAAATCATGTAATTGGTTTATATTTTATTCATGTGCAATCCAATGATTTGTAAATGTTCCTGTTTGCATTGAAACAAATGTATTAATGTATCTTTCGGGGGAACTTATGAGACATAATGAGAGTGAAAGCAAACTGCTGATAACAATTCCAATAAACGAAAAAAAAATACCATGTTACAAGCAATTTTAATGAAACTCTGTGCAGTTTAACTTACAGTGAAGTGTTATTGATGGAAGATGGTATACAAGAGCCTTTATTTAATGGCTGTGAATTGTTATTAGTTAATGA
Organism: Acipenser oxyrinchus oxyrinchus; assembly: GCA_030684275.1. NCBI lineage: Eukaryota > Metazoa > Chordata > Actinopteri > Acipenseriformes > Acipenseridae > Acipenser > Acipenser oxyrinchus. Next base: position 523,272 of record JAGXEW010000063.1, read on the forward strand.
AATGCCCTATAATATATATTGAAAATGTTATTTTGGCACACAGTGATACAAATTGTTATTTTGTATAAAACAAGATTATAGTATTTTATTGTCATTTCTCAAGTGAAAATATTTTCTGGCTAGATAAGAAACATCCCATGACCCGTGCTTTATTTTCTATTTTGAAATATGCTTTTCCTTTTTTATACACCAGCACAGAAAAAAGTTTCATCATGTTGTACATTGTATACTGAGAACAACAGAGTGCATTTACCCTTTAAGAGTGTGTGCGCCTCCCGCACATGCAAAATTTTGAAGCATTGTTAATATTTTGTTTGAAGAAACTAGTGTCAAGTTCATCAAGAGTAAGACAATCCATTTTACAAAAGTTGTGCTCTTTTGTTTTGCTCCGATTCTTGAACACTGACATCTGTACACAGGTTAAGATGTACTGGAATTATGGTAAATACTTCACTGTGATTGGTTGGTTTCTGATATGTGATTATAATTCTCACTATTATGCCGGGGGCCTCTAAGGTGCGGCGAGATTCAAAAAAAAGGTTGAGAACCATTTTTTTAAGCGAATGCCATGGAAAGTCAGTTTAGCACATCTCTACATGGACCACTAAGCTCACAGTTTTCTTGTATAGATAAAAAACAACAGCAGGGATAAATATTATGCCAAGGGCCATATGGCATATCCCTTCTCATTAAGATCATATTCCAGGGGAAAGCTCTTACTGAGCTAGAGAACTTAGAGGTACTGAACTATCTAGCCACAAAGAAGAGCTAATGTTCTAAATAAGTGAACCCCTTGGTACGTGATATATCAGTTTACCACAGAGCGCTAGAAAACAAACCTGTCAGGTTAAGGAACCAACTGTAACAGAAGTGCACTTGTTGCAAAGACGAGCGTCCGTTTTTAAATGCAGTCGGTGAGAGAAATGTCATGTCGCCTTTAGGCACGTGTAAACTGACTTGCCGGCTTGTCGTAACTGTTCTCCTTAGAATGTGTGGTTTTATATCCTAAAGGTATCATTTTGCTAGAAGCAGTGCTTTCTCATAGGATGTTGTATATATATATATATATATATATATATATATATATATATATATATATATATATATATATATATATATATCTCCACTGCCAGCAACAAGCTTTTATATTGTACTTTCCTGCAGGCTTAAATGCTGCTAAACTGCTTATTCGGTTTATTCTTGTTAGATGTTACAACAAAAGAGATACCTGGCTTGCACACAGTACAGCAACATGATTATATATATCTTCTTGTTATGCCGCTATGGCACTAAAGGTCTGTGGGTCTTCAGCATTCTCCAAACCACTATAAGTATCGTCAGCAGTGCCGCCTCCATTAATAAGTAGAGAAAATCAATAATATCCACTTTCCTGAACAAAAAATAGCAAATGCAAAAGCTACTACATTGTTGTTACTGTCTCTCTCTCTCATATTCTCAGGCTCTCCCAAAGTATTTGGGGGCAATTGATTACTGTCATGTTACATTCAGACCACCTAAAGAAAAAATCGATATATGCATCTTTTCATTGCAAAGCATCACAGTTTTGCATGATATAACCCAAATCCTAACCCTAACCCTAACCCTAACCCTAACCCTAACCCTAACTTTAAACCTAACCTTAACCCTAACCCTAACCCTTTTATGATACAACTGTGTAGGTACATATATCATGCAATAACATGTACACATTAAGTACAAGTAAACTTCTTTTTGTTTATGCAGTGTTGCACTGTATGTCTCCTACATACAGTGCATGGGATTACATAAGAATGACTTACAAAAATAAAATACAAAAATGTTGAAGCAAAGATTGGGCAATGACCATTACAAGCTTAATAAAATGTTGCCAGCGGGCCCGCTCTAAATGACTCAGACATTAGTTAGAGCAGACATGAACATTAGAGTTTCAGTAGAATTTTATTTGTGTGTAATAGGGTCTGAATCACTGAAGATGATAAAGGTCCTGAAGAGTGCATAGGTCTTTTAAGGCTAAGTTACCTTGAATAATGTTGCCCAGGTACAATAATATATGCTGTATATACCACACCCAACCAGCAATACAAAACAAAACACTTGTTTTACTTATTTTATGAAAAAAAAAGCCTGCAAAAAAGCACATCAATTGGATTCCTGTCTGTCACATCTACATATACATTATTCAGCTTTGTCTTTTGTACTATTAATGTCAAAATGAAATACTATGTCACGAGTGATCTATTTCTCCTCTAGGGCGAGGTGGGGAAAGTAAAGTTATAATGTTCAAGCTTATAAAAAGATGTTATATATATATATATATATATATATATATATATATATATATATATATATATATATATATATTGTGTGTGTGTGTGTGTGTGTGTGTGTGTGTGTGGATCTTCAAAAGGAAGCAATTGTGTTTCTCTGTGGTAAAACAGATTGGAGCTTCAGTTGCTCTGGTAACCATGGTATTCCGATCATACCATACAGCAAAGGCAGTTCAGTAACTCCTACTGTAGCTCAAATCGTTCAGAAGAAAAGACTCTAAATGAATATACAAATACAACCCAGGTGTTTCTGATTTAGAGAATCATTCTGATAGCAGGCCAGGGCAAACTAAAGAAAGCGTTGCAGTGATTTCCTTTATATCATCTAGTAAACTAGAAAACACTGAACAGTGGTTACTTTAGAAATACTAAAAGATACTTAGTAAAATTCAATGCCAAACATTTCAACTGTAAGTATGTCTCGATGTCCTCTTGATTTTGTTTATACGAGGTTGTTCTCTGTAGATGTTCACATACTTTTTAAAAAGCTGTAAACACCAACTGAGCTTAAAAACAACTGCATCTTAAAACGTGTGAGCCTGCCTTTTACATTCCAAGATTTCATTCTGAACCGATTTCCATTCCAGCACCTTCGTAAGCACCTCATTTACTACTGACTGTCTTTCTCGCCGTTCTTATTAAACAAACAAATATGAATAACATGTCAACATCGGATCTCCTCCAGCAGCCAATATAACTGCTGTACTTAGTTACACACAAAAGACAGATTTCCTCTGCAGTTGGAATACAATTCAGCTTTAGTCAAACGATTCAACAGTATATCAGAGTCGAGCCTGAACAGTATATCACTGTGTTGATCCCTTCAGACGACTGGCAATATTGAAAGTCTGAGACACAGGTTTTTTTTATGGTTTTTAATTAATTTATTCTTATTATTTGTTTCCCAAAGGAGCTGTAACTTGTTTGCTGTGCTTTCGATTCTTCTAAGCTAAAGAGTAAAATCATGTTTCTGACGGATCATTGACTCAGATGTTGATTACTTGTCTGTCCTCGTGGCTGCTTTAAGAGTCATTTTAAATGATTGAATCTGGTTCCGGTACAGTAATTACCCTGCACTGTTCTCCCCTGGAGGTAAACAGTGCCATAAGGACAAATTACAAGGCTGTAAAAGCCCTGAAAGAGTCACTGGCTAGGAAAAGTAAAATTAGCCTTAGAGTCAGTCAGCTTACATGACATGCACATTTACATGACATTTAAATAATACAGTAACAGGTCGCGTTGGTTAAAATCTTAACTCTGGGTACTAGTCTATGCATGTGGGGGTCGACGGCAGTATATTGAAGCAGAAAGGCTGAGAACCAAAGACAGAAAAAGAAGAACAAAACCTCAGCTTTAGAAACTGACAATGGATCCTTGGAGTATGTGTTATATTCCCTATAACTTGAGGTTTTGCATAAGCTCCGCTAAAGGGTGAGATTGGTGGTGTCTCAGTAGGGAATGTAATGCTGCACAGGCTTCAGTGCAGAATGCTTCACCTGTTGTCCTGTGGGGGAGGGTTGTGATAATATCCTGTTAAGGATGTGACTTGATTACTTACAAAAATGCATCTTTACTAGCTAATATGTAATAATTATAAACACATTTCTACTACTGCCCAATTAATATAAATACCTCTTAATCGGTTACTGTGTGCCACATATAATACAAATCTGCTAGCTACTGTACAGTTATTATAATGACATCTTTTCTAAAAGGGGCAATCTTAATATGATCACCATGCAGTTTATACATGTGATATTTTGCAGATCTTCTTTCAGTGTGTATATCTATCTATCTATCTATCTATATCTATCTATATCTAGGGCAGCTGGCTCTTTGAGCTAAAATCTATCTATCTATCTATCTATCTATCTTTCTATCTATCTATCTATCTATCTATCTATATATATATATATATATATATATATATATATATATATATATATATATATATATATATATATATAGTAAACATGGACTGGAGAGGAGGGCTATAGTGGAAAATGATTGCCCCGAGGGAAGACTATTGTTACCGACAGAGGGCTAAAATGCCCGAAGCCGCAGGGGTGGGACTGACAGTGATGTGAACCAATCACATGACAGACAGAGACTATTGCCCGGTGGTGTAAGGATGTGAGGGCAATAGTTAAATCTATTTTTTCTCCTATGATGAGGTTTTAACCAATCACAGACCACAATTTCCAAGCAGATATAGTATGTAGGAATGATACTAAGGTGGTCACAGAATCACAGAATGTGACAACATGCTCACAGTGAGCAGGAGACAGCAAACATTTTCAAAGAAACATATTTTAGAACAGAGCTGCACACTTTTTACTAATTCTCCCTGTCCACAACATAATATTCTGAAATGTTAGGTGTGAACTTTTAAATTAAATTTTCGGAAATTTTAAAACAGTTTGTGTGAACCCCTGTAGGAAAGATATTATCAGTTTTAAAATGAAAAACCAACCGTGTTCCCTAATGACCTGGTGTCTGTTTTATACACTGAAGCATTAATTACACCAGACAAGGACTCACTGTCCTTTTCGGACTCTCGCTTGTCATTACTTTGATCCCCCTCGTTCCACACAGCTTTATTAAGCACAGAGAATACCGTCGGAATAGTCAAACAATAATAATTATGAGTAATAACGGCAAAGCTTCAGCAAAGCACAATAAATGTAATTGCTTTGCTGCGTTGCTTTGCTCTTTAGTGATTTGGGGCTGTGAACGCTGTTGCATTTTAAACACTTGTCTAATACAAGAATAAAGGTCCTTAATGACTATCCTTTATTCAGAAGGAAGAGGCTAATCAGGTTTAAACACTGAGGTTGTGGATTGCCGAGTTGGAAAATAAGATACAGTACAGTGACTGCTGTTTTTTTGTTTTTTTAAAAATAATTATTCATTTCATTTTTTCTTATAACCCAGAAGAAAATATGATTTCTTAAGGTTATCTAGGTTAAGCTGCCATGGCTCAGAGTGCTTTATCACTTGAATATACACAAGCACCTACAGTAGGAGGTCCAGGGCCTTGGAACAGACATAACGTACATATTGATATCAAATCAACCCGTTGTGTAGAGTGGAATAACTAATATGGTATTATATGCTTGGGTTACATTTTGAATCCTACTAGATTACTCAATTTAACATTTACCATAATTGTATGGCTGTCTAACTTTTTCTTTGTTAGGATTTGATTACCAGCAGTAGCATTTTTGTTTTCTCTTTAGGTGAAGCATTGATTTTGACCTTTTCTTCTGTTATCCATTTTTTATGACAGAGTAGTTTTCTGCTACTAGCAATAAATAAAAAAACAAGACAGGTATTGGTATCGGTAATGATTTTATGCTGTGCACTTTGGGGATCAGGGAAGAAGTTTGCATTATCACTTGTTGGGTTTTATACTAAAATCAACACTTAAACGTCTTTTTGCACGCTATATGTAACTGCACAATTGTATGAGAAAATGGTTAGGGTTAGGTTTAGGGATAGGGTTAGGAGGGCTAGGGTTATGTTTAGAGTTTTATATCATGCAAAAAAATGACACACTAAGTACATTGTAACTATGCATAATAGCAATGTAATTATGTGTACTTACTATGTAACTAAATACACAGTAATTAGAGGCACTTCATGCAAAGTGTCACCAAAGAGCCATACAACGAAGAGTCAGTTCTTAAAGACACACAAACAAATAAAAATAAAAAAAACGAGTTTACTGAAACCTAAAAGCTGATCAAATATTAAAATATGAAGTTTAACAAGACTAGACTAAGAAACAGCTTCTGTGTTTTTGTGATCATTAAATAGAGAATAATGCATGGGGTAGTGTGTGATATGAGAATTGAATGCCCACCCAAGGGGTGGGATGCTACAGTACATTTATCCAAACATCCCACCCCTTGGCTGGGCATTCAATTCTCATTTATCGCACGCTACCCCATGTAGTATTTTTTATAATCTCTGGTGAGCAAGAGAAGACAGAACCTATGTGAGGCAGTGTTGGAATTCCTTCCGGTTCGGCAGCTCACGCTGGGGGTCGTGCTCTGTCGCTGGTGTTAATGAACACGTCTTTCCCAGATGGTTTTTATGGGAAATATCAACTGGATGAGCCCATTGGAAAAAAAACATGCTCACCAGTTATTATGTATGTGTAAGACACTCTAAATGTTTAAACATAGCATCAGTTTTGTTGCATTTTGACTGAACAGTATTTGCTACCAAACCCTACCAATAACTCTTGCAGTCTTTACAGACCACATTTGCCTTAAATTGGATACTCCACCTCTATGCCATCAACACATCGACAGTGTTACAACCAACCCCTGCATACAAGGAGTTTGAATAAATGAATGGTATTCAAATCACGGATCTGTCCCTGCTCCTGGTGAATCATTTTCTTTTTTTGAAAAATCCATATCGTAACGAAAAGCTTTTAAAATGAGGACATTTAAAAGCAAATTGTATATGGTACAGTCATCTTTGAACAAAATCGAATCCATTTGCTTATTAAGTACAGCATTCTTTTCTCATTTCAAGGCCTCACTTTAGAGAAAGAGTCAATAATACCATTTTAGAGAAGACCCTTGGCGCTCTAAAAACAAACAAAAAAAGTTTCTTGGCAGAAACTCACTACGTATAAAGGCCAGCTGGTATCAAATACTTTTTTATGTCTCTTCAGCCTGACCTGTTTTAACAGCAATCAATCAATCAGTCAAGCTTTAAATACAACTAAACAGCTGCCTGCCATTTTAATAGCATTCGTAAGCTGTGCTGCATGGTTAGGCCCTCCTCAGCTTGTAATTCATGGCACTTCCCATGCTTGCATACAATGATTCTCTTGTATTAATAACAATAGGAAAAACAATTCACACACACACACAACCCCCATCCAGAAAAACAAAAAACAAAAATCATTTAATTCAACTGGTGTCAGAGCTGGCACCTTGTACTGGCACATGGGTACTGCAACTGCAGGAAAGCTTTGCTATGTAGAGCTTGATTTAATTTTGACAGGCTGTTGATTCTCAAAGGTCAGATAAGTGCTTTATTTATCCCTACAAGGACCCTAGGCCTGAGGCACACAGCTTTTTCCTTCCATCTCCATGAGACAAAGTGAAGCCATAGTGTTTTGCAGCTTCCCTGCTTTTTCTAGGTATTAAATCAGTAAGGATTCTACATTAGGTGGATTTGTGCAGTATGACCCTGTTGACCATGAGGGGCCAATTCACTGCAGCCACCTGTGTGCATAGAGTAAGGACATGCATGTTTTTATTACAACTTGCTAAGCATTTCTATAATACACCGACTGTACAATTGAACAGGGGTGGAGGTAGAATCCAGAGTCATTAAGGTCACATTTATAACACACTATTTCAAGCATACAAACCTTTTGGCTTGTGCCAGTTCATCATTGTAACAAAGACACTAGCCAAAACCTTTGTTTCTAAGAGTTTTTAATCTATGGCTCAGATTTTTTAAGTTTTACAGTATTATCCTACAGCATGCAAACAAATCCATACATTGTATATAAAGCTGTGTATTACAGATGTCTTTTATAGACTTGCAGTATTTTGTGCTAGTCAAGTTTTCATAGATGCAATCGCTTAACTTTCATTGTAATATCCAGCTGCTTCAATAATGAGCTGATCTACTCTCCTGCACCTTCCCTGCTGCCTCTCCCATCACTGATTTGTTGATTTAGACAGGACTGTATGCTTGTGTTTGCCAGAAAAGACATGCACACACAGGAGCAGCTTTCCCACAGGCTCACTTAAACTACCACAGGCTTGTGTACCTCAGCTTGTGCAGTATCTACCATCAAGACCTATAGACCTCCTGCAAGTGGAACAAAGTGTTTACAGCTTCTACGAGATGTTCTTGAGCTGCGGGTAGGAGAAGGTCAACCTCACTACAATCG
>JAGXEW010000063.1:532027-555845 GCA_030684275.1 Acipenser oxyrinchus oxyrinchus
GAATGATTTCCATCACATGAGAGTAGATGTTAAAACTTCATGCTGATTTGAACTTGGCTCTCGCCAAGATAAGCACCAACTAAGACGTAGCTTCACAGTAAACTAATGTGATCCATATGTGTCTCCATCCATTTGCGCTTCCTTCCATATGATGATGTAGATATCCTTCTGTCTGGTGTTGATGGCTGAAGTGTAATGCTGGCTCCAGGGATCAGCTTATTTTGCCTCCCTAAGCATCAGCACACACAACGGCTGCGATGCTGGCTCCGGGATCAACCATAGTGCGGTCTCCCAGCGCATCAGCATGACAACCGTCTGGATTGAGCTAAGTAGGGTACATCTCTGGGGTCTTCAAGTGGGCACCTTCCATCCTCGGTGTTTCGTCGACTAGCCCACGACACCTCAAGAGGGCTCGACGGTGATTCTGGCGTCCCAGCATCACCCCCTCCGTCCCCCACTCAACTCAGCCCAGCTTACTTACCTGTACATCAGCCTTTCTTTCTTTCTATTGTGCTTGAGATCCCCAGCCAGAATCTTTCCGTCTCAACCACAGCCAGTTGCTGCTCCTCTCTGCTGCTTCAGATAAGTTCTTCACTGTGCGACGCAACTCTTGGCCATTGAATCCGACATCTCTGAGAAACCGGGTTGTAGAGTGTGCCACAAATCCTCGACATCCCACTTCCACTGGGTAAACCCAGACTCTCCATCCTCGCTGTTCCGCTTCAGTGGCTAGTTGAGCATACCGCAATTTCTTCCTCTCATACGCCTCATCTACAGCATCCTCCCATGGCACTGTTAACTCTACCAGGTGAACAAGGCGTGCTGATCCAGACCACAAGACAATATCTGGTCGAAGGTTTGTGGTGGCAATCTCAGGTGGAAAAATAAGCCGTTGACCAACATCTGCCAGCATTTTCCAGTCTCTAGCAGCTTCCAGTTGTCCTGGGCGAGGATTGGTTTTAACACCTTTTCTTGGTGGTTGCTCTCCTGGGCAGAGGAATGTTGTCTTTTGTGTGTAATGTTTTGATGGAACAGGTGGCAACTTATTGGTCATGTTACGCTTGTCTTCCAATGCTAAGGCCAAACATCGCAGCACCTGGTCATGGCGCCAAGTAAACCGTCCTTGGCTAAGAGCCACCTTACATCCTGTCAAAATGTGCCTTAATGTTGCAGGTGATGAACACAAAGAACATGAGGGATCCTCTCCTACCCAGAGGTTTAGGTTCTGTGGTGATGGGAGAACATCATATGTTGACCTTATAAGGAAACTGATCCTGCTCTGTTCCATTGACCATAGGTCTTGCCAGCCAATCTTGCGTTGTTCCACACTCTCCCATCTCATCCATTCTCCCTGCTTGCCCTGGGAAATGGCCTTTATACACCTCATCCTCTCCTCCTGCTTTTGCACCTCGTTGACCTCAAGCTTCCTCCGTTGCGCTGGGGCTGCCTTGTGCCATGTAGGTGGAGCTAAACTGAGACCAAGACCCCCTCTTCCATGCTGAACTTGCCCCATGATATCACCAATTCGAAGGGCAGCCTTTGCATCCTCCACAGCTTTCTTTGCCACCCACTTTCTTCCAGTTTTCAACACAGGTGCTGCCTCCCTTACGCATTTGTCGCGTGACTCTACTAATGCCATTTCCAGTCGGACCTTGGCGCACTTAAACTCCTCGGTTAGAGCGGAGACAGGTAGCTGAGGTATTCCTTTACCATAAAGTCCCACTCTGCTGAGGCAGCGTGGAACTCCCAACCATTTCCTGATGTGTGAACTGATTAAAGCTTCCAGCTTCTCTACTGTTGTCAAAGAAACCTCGTACACAGTCAGTGGCCACAGCAACCTTGGCAGTAGGCCACACTGAAAGCACCAGAGTTTTAGTATGCCTGGTAAAGCATTGCTGTCTATGCTCTTCAACCCTTCCACAGCTTGTTGTCTAACTTCTCCCACACGAACTGTGTCCTTTAGATCCCCGTTGTACCATCTCCCAAGGCTCTTCACTGGCTTCTCAGACACTGTTGGTATTGCCTCACCATTAATGAAGAACGTTTTATCTACTACTTTACCTTTAATTATAGAGATGCTCCTTGATTTAGTGGGCTTGAATTGCATTCGTGCCCATTCAATGTTATTGGTTAATTTGCCCAATAACCGATTAGTGCAGGCTACTGTTGTAGTCATGGTTGTCATGTCATCCATGTATGCTCGAATTGGTGGTAGTCGTATTCTCACCCTGAGTGTTTGTGATCAATAGGGACCTTGAGGAAACAGTTAAATCAAGTAACAAACCCTGAAACGTGTGGCACAGCTGATTATATTACTTGTGACGCTCCCTATCTTTAGGTATTCAATTGTCATCCTCTCACTCAGTTTTTTTCAGCACCTGGTTGGTTTATATTTGAGATCAGACCAGAACTGTGAAAATTGCAGGAGTTGAATTGCAATTTATGTGGAACTTTTTCGACCACCTGTGGTCATTGCGCATTGCTATACTGTCTAAAAGCTGTAAACATTTTTTGCGCTTATATCGCATGCATGTGTTTATATATACATTTTAGATTGTATTTACTCAGAAGACTGTTATCTCATACACTCAAAGTACCATGTAGTTAATAAATGAAATAGTATGATTAAAAACATGCTTGTAGAATGTATATCCATTAACTAAAGTGGTAGAGTACCATTACCACATTATTACTTGTCCCTGTTATGATTGAGTTGAGAATCTTTTAGTTCTTTGCCATAGGGAAAGCCAATCTGAGCAATGTATTGGCACTAATATATACAGTAATCTGGTATACTTCATACAGTGATATAACAGAATCCTCACATGTTTTTTACTTTGATATATGTTCATTGGTTATATCACAAGATTTGCTGTGAACATGAAGAAACGTCCTATTATAAGCATTTTAGATCTCAGAATCTTGCTTTAGGACAGCTTGCCAAGAAGAAGAAAATAAACTCAAAGAGAGGCTTTTAAGAGTCCCCAGGGTGCTGTACAATCCATACCAGCTTTTGCCCTGAAGGAATGTATCCTCAACGATGACATCTGTTTGTCTTTTGGCCATAAACCCATTTCACTGGCATTAGAACGGGCATCAGTGAACTCATGTACCCTCTGTTGTGTTAAGGATGACTAATTGCACCTTCTGAAGTAATCGTGTTTGTTTTGATATGATACAGACAAAAACTGTTCTGCAGGACTCCTGGTGTAGACCAAGAAAAAGCAGACCCCTGGAGACTGCAATAAGATATGAACATACAAGCCATTACGACAAACACTAAGACGGTAGACTGATGAAAAGGATTTATCCAAAAAGAACCCGCTGTTATAATAAACATAAGTTACATGTAGATATCTTCCAGATATATATCTAATAAAAACATACTTTTTATTTAATGTTCATATGGTATAGAAACGACAAGGCAAAAACATGTACTGCATGAGGAGTTTGTAACTGTGTTTCCTGTAGCATTAAAAAAGATTTAATTGCTGACCTGATTCCAGCAAGAGTAACCTCTTTCCTGAATTAATTCTCTGACAGCATTTGTTGCACGTTGTTTTGGGCAGTGGTTTTAACCGGGAGTTTAAAAAACAAAATATGCCACAGGATATATAGACTTTGCTGTTATGCAATCTTTTGTAACAAATGTCTCCTGCGATTATATGAAATTCGAAGTACAGTAGTGTGCTCAGAGGCTGCAAAATAATGGAACATTTTAATTGAATGTTAACGTCATGATGGGCTGACAAACCTGACGTGCATTGGCGTCTTTGTCAACAAGAGGCTGTCCTCACCTGCCTGCCCTCCTTTACCTTTTTACCTTTACCTTTACCTTTGTCTTGTAGCTGTGCGGCATTTCTTCTGGAAGAGCGGCTGGGTCACATAGCGTGGTCAGAGCTGGTTTCCTGTTGGCATTGAAAACGATGATGGCTGTGGAGCTTAAAGCAGCCCCTGCAATTCTATGGTAATGTCTTAGATAATAAAAAACAGCAGTTCCTATAGTGGATGTTTTCAGAGAAGGTCAAGCTAATGTAAACCTTCCAGTACAGTACCTTGGTGGCCAAAGCTTGTTTATAAGTTGGTGGTCAAGAATAGGGCACTCTCCCCTTTGAGCTAAACTTCTGCCCTCGCAAGATGCGATTTCAGCGTATGGACACATTAAAACAAAATGAGACACACAAATCAGGATTGAAGAGTTTCTCTTGTTTGAATTAGGAAAGCAGAAAGCACTGCAATAAATAAAGCATCTGCAGTTTTGAGAGAAATATCCAGTGGATGGGCAGTGGGCATTCCCTAGGGTGCTGGCAGGGGTTTTGTTCATGGTCCTGTCAACGTTGTGCTTGCTTGTGCTTGTTCATGCTTGTCAGTGAAAATTAGGCTGACAGTTAAATCTTCTCTTGTATACGTACAAATAAAACATGACAATACATTGCAATGCACTGTGATAATACAAGGGTTAGAAATACAAATAATACACATTTGCACAGTGTGAATAGCATGCTGAAGTGAAAAGTTAACTTAAAAGTTTTTAAAAAATGCAAGGCAGATCCCAAATTTAATTCTTGCCTTACGGACATTCACTGCGAAATATTCTGGGCTACATTAAGTTAAGGTTGTAAGAATTGATCAAAGGAAAGTACCCGCAATGGAATAACATGACTGGAATGCTTAGGCAATGTATGTATTTAATATTGTGCTTATACAGTATATATACATGGTTTAATTATGAGCAGAACAATAAAAGAAACTGCAAAGACAAAAGCACCATGATTGTGCTTTTGATTCTGGTTGTGACTTGAGGTATTAGTACAGTATCACTAATTGCTTTTCTTAGATAAAGTGCAACATTAAAGTTATAATAAACTTATCACCAGGGCTGACTATGTCTTTGTATTCTGTAAAGGGAAGATGTCTGATTTCTAGCATGAACTAAAGTGCCCCTGAATATGTTGTCTGGGGAAGCTTAGCAAAACCTTAGGACTATGATATACCAGAGCAAGCCCTTGCGTTAGGAGATATGTAGCTCCCATCCCAAAGCTGCCAGGGTAATGGTGCCCAGGATCTTGATTACCTCTGGCAGAGTCCGTTTCTACAAACGTGTTTGTATCTGAGAAGTGAGATAACGCAGAACACTCTGATGAATACTGCAGAGCCAGATGTTTCTTGCATGTGTCAAAGGGCTGTTTACGAAGTACTGGTACAAGGAGACTGGTAGAGTACTGGTAGAGTAGGAGCAGTTCTCTGTTCATTATGATGATGTTCAAATGTGTAGACATATAGAATTATGAAACATGAACAAATCAACAATAATGTAAAGGTGTTGGCTTGATGGTTTTACTATGGGTAAAAAAAATAATAATAATATCAATGCATTTCCCTATTGCATGTCCATTGTCTGTTTATTAACATGAACCTCAATGCATCGGTAATTGCTTATCAGTTAAATACTTTGGTAATGCTTTGCATTAACTGCAGTTACTTAGCAAATACATGTAATTACAATGTTATTATGCATAGTTACAATTAACTTCATAGTTCCTTTCAAGGACTGTACAGTAATCAATGCATGCATCTGGTTTAAGCAGAATATCAAGAAAGAGATACTGGATGTGAAACTATATTGTTCCCCCTTTTCTCTCTCTGTAATTATCTGTGTGTGTGTTGTTTGTAGGAAAAGTACAGAAGACAAATAACAATTGCTGGAGCTCAGATGACGAGTGTAATGATTTTGAATTGCATACACTTCAGCACAGTTAGATGTATCTGTTTGAGAAGCACCCTCGTGCATGCAGGGGTTCTGGCCAGGATGTAAGTTTCTATATAAAAGTAAATATGTGCGTTAACACTGATGCGTTATCTTAAACATTTCTCTGTAACAGTTTACAATGACGTGTCTCTCGCTACACTGTAATTACACTGTGTTACACAGTGAAGATCTCGACTGCATCATCCACATCTTCACGGATATCCAGGTACATTATTAACCCTAAAAACAGGTGAGTGATGAATCCAAGTGGATTCACCTGCAATAAAATGTTTGAATAGAATCTAACTGGGTGCCTGTTTAGCATCACTTTTTTTTCTATCTATGTCAATTACAGTGCATACACACTGTAAGGCATTATTGTAGTATAAATATGCAGGACTCAAGTAGCTGCCAACCTTTGGAATCTGCATATTAATAAAGATGCATGAATGATTAACCTGCTACAGTAGATAGAAAACAAAGTGTAAGGTTACTGGCTTCAATGAAACAGGATATTCCTATGCTATAATTGATATCGAGGATGCATGGGAATGACATATTTAAGCAATGTATTTTTTTTTTTTTACCTTTTTATCCTCTGCAATATGCGGCTTCAACGTCAAATTCCTTTGGTGACCATTTACCAAAAACAAGATGACTGTAACCTTGGTTACAGGGAATCAGAAGAGAAGGTCATTTGATTCGGAGGTAGCTGTCACTTTATAAAACACTGTGCTTGTGAATTGAGTGCTTGTGAAAGGTGAGGGACAATGGCAATGACTGGTGCCATGCAAGCTTCCCCTCACAGCTCAGACCTGCAGGAAACCTATTATCTGAAGCCGCTTCACGCAGCTCTATTATCTCAATTATATGGAGTTCAGAGAAATAACCCATCAATAAATACATCAATAAATACGTGGTTGACATGGCATTTGGATCTGTGCCTTCTTATACAGTATACTGTGTATAGGGCATGCACACAGAATGGACTTTCCCTCACCTGACTGACTCATTAGTTTTAATGGCTAGGAGGTGCTTCTATATTCAAGACTGCACAAATTCTGGATCATTCAGGACACATTTGAAGCATTTAGTTCCTAGAAATGAGTTATGGATGGAAGTTTAATTATGCAGTTAATCTCCTGAACTGTGAGGAGAGGATATTTCAGCCTGTTTTGATCTATGAAACCTGTCTTCTTTTGGGCTCTCTTATACCTATAATTATTATATTTCTTTTAAACAGGCCTAGCTGTAAGCGATTTTGAAATACATTACCTGTCTTTGATGCACAAGTTTTCTTCTGATCTCCCTGCCATGGCAAAATACTGACTTAAACACTGCTTTTTATACAGGGCAGGGGGTAGTATTTTGGTCTCATAAGTGTGTTTTCTTCTCCGTCTGCTACTCTAGATAGACTCAAACACCTGAATCATGAGCAGCTGCTGAGGCAGACTGTCCACATTGTGAGCACAGGGGGGAGAATTAAATGCTTCAGGCTGCTTTTGGCTGCTAAAACATGTCTCTTGGAACACACACGTATAATCTGGCAACTTCTTCTTCTTTTTAGATGGGCTGGTACAAATCTGGCATGATTCTGCCATTTCAGCGAAGCGTATACAATTATATGAGTAAAGTGGAATGTTTCATTTCAGTGGTCTGTGCATCTTAGTTGCATGTCATTAAAACTCTACCTAATGGGTAACACTTTGCATTAAGTGTCTGTATTTTACTATGCATTTACATAGTAGTTACTTAGTAAATACATGTGTACTTATACATAATTACAATGTTATTAGGCAGAGTTACAATGTACTTAATGTGTACATTTTTTGCATGATATAACCCTAATCCCAACCCTTACCCAATCCTGAACCATAACCCTAAACCTAGCTCTAAACCTAAGCCTAACCCCACTAACCCTAACTCTAAACTGAACCCCAACCCTTTACTGATTACATATATCATGGAAAAAGTAACTATGCATAATGACATTGTAATGATGTGTAAGTACACATGCATTTACTATGTAACTACTATGTAAATACACAGTAACTAGAGACACTAAAGTGTTACCCTCTAATAATATCTTTGGTTTTACAATATAGGGCCATTTCCTGATCAAAGGTAGCTGGCTGTGTTATTGAGTGCGTAGCAGTTTAAATGGTAAAGGTCCCGTTTTCCTGTCATCTACTAGTAGAGAAAAGAAAGCAGATTGCTGGAATGATCTTGCCCTTGGATAGCATTTGCATTTCGATCTTGTTGGTAGGAGGATGTGTATTCTTTCTTAGCTGACATTATTGAGTGTTCAATAACATGGGTAAACAGAGACTGATGATCCTACAGTACCACACACACTGCCTTGTGTGTCAGACGTATCCAGTTCGTCTCTGACTCCTCACTCTACCCTCTTCCACTTCTCAGGACAAACACATGTTCCCATAATAAGACATTTAAACGCTTCTCGGTTTCTTATTCAGGCAGCTGCAATCTATAAATTACCCAACTAAGTATCACTTCAAATACAAACAGAGCATTTTATTTGAACCGAATTATGTACCAAATAAAGTTTGCTTTGAAAACACACAGAACACAATCTGTATGTATGTAATCTGATACAGTCTAAATCAATATTTCTTCATAGAAAAAAAAATGAAATCCTTAATTTTGGCTACAAACTGCTTCATCCTATTTTGAGGACAGTCAAGTTAGACATGCCCATAATCAGACCAGTGAAATTTCACACCGGCTATGAAGCTCAAAACATAGACAATTGAGCTTTATCATGGGTCATGAGTTGTAAAAGACCATTACATGTATCATTTTTAGGCTTCAGTTTCTTATTTTATATTGAGGCGTCATAAAAGCATCTGAAGGGATATTTTTGCAGAATTAACACCAAAATTTAGATGAAACTTGTGTGGTTAACAAAAATTAATTTATCATAACAATATAGAAAATTAAAATCACAGTTAAATATGCTCCAAACAATGACAAAGAAGTCTGTCCTGACAATGGCACTAAATGGGTTAAGACACATCTAAAAACACAAATCTTAAACCTGAATGAGGTCATTAATATGATGTTTTTTTCCTGTGATTAAGACTAAAACTGAAATGCTGCGTTTCTGCTCATTGAGCCCACGTAACATATGCACAGCCTGTACAGTACAACCCCCCCTCTTCAGAAATCCCAGTAGATTTCAGCTGAAAAGCAATGCTGCTGCAAATAATGGCATTACATGGAAAAAGCTTGATAAATCCTAAACTGACAGCCGGCAAAGCTTCAAACATTGGTCTTATAAGAGGCACATATAAATACTGTTAAAGACAAAATGTACCCTAAAGAGACACCCACTGAATATTAGGAGGGTTTCACAAAGTTTCTTCTGTTATGAGTTATTCTGTCCACAAACTCCTTTTACTTTTTTTCTGGTTTCTGTATGCCTAGCTTCCACCTTCATTGATTGATCTTTACCTTGTGAGGGTTAGAATGGTGCATGCAGGGTTTTGGTAGAGAGGACAGATCATTTACGATAGAAATAAATGATGTAAATATTTGAATTGATGAATTTCAAAGAGACTTTACAGGAAGAAGGCACTTCTCTACACCCAGCTCACCTGTTAGAAGGGATACGCTCCATACTGCCTACAACGCATTACCCCTTACAACATCTTCAAATGAGTTTTGGTAGCTACAGCATTCTTACTGATATTTTATTCATAGAAAATGTGAACATTTGTGGCATAAACAAGATATGTTGTGTGTGCCTAAGGGCTCATTTGTTATCGCTGCACTCTGACCAATACATGTGGGTTTGCATGACATATCCTGTTTATGCTATGAATATATACATCAATAAGAACATACTGTGTATCATTATATATATATATAATAGAGAGAGAGAGAGAGAGAGAGAGAGAGAGAGAGAGAGAGAGAGAGAGAGAGAGAGAGATAGATATAGATATCATTTGGATGAACATGTACTGTTTTATGCCTTCAAACAACAGTTAAAACCTTGTGGTTAATCAGAGTAGAAGTGGTTTTATGTGACACGAAGTCAGGTTATGAGCAACAAACTCATTGCAAACATTACAATACAGGTTCATTTCCTGAGCAAACGAGCAAACGTGACTGGCAGTAGCAGTGAGGGCATAGCGGTTTAAATTGTAAAGGTCCCTGTTTCCTGTCACCTACCATTAGAGAAAGGAAACATATTGCTAGGATAATCTTGTCCTTGAATAGCATTTGCATTTAGACCTTGGTGGTGGGAGGACGTGTTTTCTTTCTTCGCTTAATATAATACTTTAAAATATCATGGGTGAACAGTGAACACTCTGATGTAGGTAATTATCTCAGTCTCCATGTTGATGTCCATACAGTGTAGTAAATTGTAGCTTAAAAGCTTTTATATTGCAGCTGCTTTGCACTTTATTTTAGATAAAATTCATTAGAAAGGGGAAGATGGAAGATAGATCTTGAGAAGATAGAGGAGTTATATAACATTATTGGTAACACATTACATTGTGTGTAAGTACAGAGCAATTACACTGTGATGGTGTGCATGGCTGTATAGTAATTACATTGTAATTACACAATCACGTGTTTAACTACAGTTTAAATACAAAAGACTAAAAACACAGCCATATGCACCATCACTGTGTTATTACATTTTAATTACAGTGTAGTTAATGGTAATGTAATGTGTTAACCTTCTTGCTTTTTTTATTGAGAAAACAAATGTTCAAATTATTCAAAATGTTGATTACCTAATTCGTTTTTAGATAGTTTCCATGACAAAGCATGTCTTAAAAAAACAAAAGATTTTAATTTAATTTACAAACATAGAGTAAAACATGATGCAGTGTTGCCTCTTCCAGCAAAATACATTATTATTAATGAGTCATTTAGCAGACGTTTTTATCCAAAGCGACTTACAGAGGCTAGGGGTGAGCGATGCATCACAACTGCTGCTGCAGAGTCACTTACAATAGGACCTTAGTTTTACGTCTCATCCAAATGAGCAGTAATAATTATTTAAATGGGAGCTGCAAATTACAATCCCACATATTTCTATTAAAAATTGAACAGCAGATATCAAAGATTTCTGCCAAGTGAAAGATAATATGCAGCACATGACAAGCAAGTTGGTTGCAATATTTAATTGCCAACTTTCTATTCTTTATATATTAAATGTTCCTAAATGATACAGTTACTATTTGATATCTATGATTTTTTTTCATTTTCCAATCCACAAATGCTGTGATTATTACCAATGCAGATCTTTTATTTTTCGATGTGGGGTCAAAATGAAACCAATCAAAGCAAAAAAAGTTTAGAATCTTTAAAAGTTTTGAGAATTCAGATCTGACAGTGAACCAAGTAGCTGTCAGCTTATCTTTTTTCTTTTATTTGCTCAGTTCAAGGGTGTCCATGCTGCTCCACTCCTCCTCCAAGCCTGCCCTCTGCCAGGCTGCGGACCTCCGGGAGATTACTCGGAATGTTTGTTGGTCTTTGTCCATTTACAGCCTTACATGACTGCCCTTTATCTTCCCACATGCAGGGCAGCTAATCCCTATTTGCAGGATTCTTACACCTCACTACATGATGTGGCTGTTTGAAGGGAATGCTGTGCTGGGCTTCAGGATGAAGTATGTCAGCTAGCATTATAGACAGCCTGATTCTCCCCATGCTCGTGTCGCTGTGTTCACAGCACTGCGGTTCAACGGTAGCTATGTTGTATTTGACAAAACGTTTTGCAGTCAGTAAAGCTGCCACCCACATTTCCATCACATTGCTGTAGTTGTTTGTGCCTCCACTGGAGTCCACTGGTCTTGAATATATAGGTTGCACTGGAAAAAAAAGAAAAATGATAACCTTCATTCTTTGTATTGTTACTTACTGGGATTTATAACAAAACGGAAAGAATCTATAAATTGCACATTATTTTGTTAGACATTGTGATCAATTCAATATAGAAATTCTCAGCATCCACAGAGTAAACATTTATAAAACTACAGTGTGAAAAGCCTCTTATCAGGGTCGCGATGCTTCCCCAGCTTGCATTACACAAATACATCACAGTGTTGTCCTCCGACCAGGAAAACCAGGGACGCCAAGTACACATGGCATGAAGCAAACAAATCTGTAACAGTCTCAGTGAAAATGTTGTTTTTTCCCCCCAAATTGTATTATTTGCACCTGTAGTTTCTAAAGCCATTCTAAAAGTGTTTCCGTTCAGAACACTAATGCCGTAATGCCAATTGTCTGCCCAATACTGAATCACTCAGATGATCTTTTCACTCTCCAAAACACAGATAATGGATGTATTGGATTTCATTGATACCAAAGGAGAACAACCTTGGCTTTCCAAAAAAATATATGCTGCATTATACTCGCCTTCCATTCAAAGATCTGCACTTCCACAGGAATCGGAGGTCTTGCTGGGCGTACACTGTGTTGTGTATTGTTGTACAAGCTTTACTCAGCTCAGAAAAAAAGCATTTCAATTTTCTATGAAAACCTGCTTTTTTCTAGCACTGGTTGTTTTTTTGGCTGAGGCCTCATCCTTTG
This sequence comes from Acipenser oxyrinchus oxyrinchus, assembly GCA_030684275.1. Taxonomy (NCBI): domain Eukaryota; kingdom Metazoa; phylum Chordata; class Actinopteri; order Acipenseriformes; family Acipenseridae; genus Acipenser; species Acipenser oxyrinchus. The sequence continues at coordinate 544,347 of JAGXEW010000063.1, forward strand.
TGTCCTACCTGCTGTTTTCTTTGCATCTTTATCTCAATGGAACAGATTGTTGAGGGAGCAGCCTGTGATTGGCCAGGTTTGAAGGCAGCACTAAGCAACCTGCCCATGCTCTTATCTCAGTGCACTGGGGTTATTGTTTCACAAAGTAGATGCTGCCCTATCTGGTTAAGTTGTATGTTTAAATGATCTATTTGTCTATAACTAATTCCCTCGTTACCTAGTGTTTTTCCAAGTACCATATTCAAATGGTGACATAAGCAAAGAATGTTGCTTTCTGAATGTTTCATGTTTCAATATATGTCAGATGAACTGAAATCTCTTTTTCACTATTAAGGGGGAAATCAACCCCTAAGGACAAATTACAAATTACAAAAAAATAAACAAAAAGAAAGTCTTTCGTTCCACAAGTGATTATAAAAAGCAGTCACAAAAAAAGGGCATCAATAATGATCTGCCTTCTAGTTATTTGTATTACTGACTCTTAAATGACTTGATACTACAGGATCAAATTATCATTCTCTACCCTTGAACAAGAAACACAATTATCGTTGTTTTCTGTGTAAATAATTACAAGGAGAATGTATCCTAATCAAATATCAAGGCTGCCCTTCAGTCGGGTAAAGACTGTAGTATCTATTAATTATAATATGAGTGAGATCTAATGTGCATTAATAGCAGCAGGATGTCTTTTTCAGGAACTGCGCTTTTGCAAAAAGAGGTTTGATTGGTTTCCTGTCTGCCCAGGTTCAATGTTTTTTTCAAGGTCAATTCACTTCATTACCAGGAAAGTATCACTTTGTGTGACACATACTGCATGCTGTTGTATCCATACTGCTGTATACATTACTAATGTGGTAAAACAACATACGTCCTTCAATATGTTGAGATTCTGAACGATCCAGCCTTGCTCCTCAACAAGAAATAGAACAAATTTCATAAAATAAAAAAGCATCTGCATTTCCGTTCTCATCATGAAGTCTACATAGAACCACCACCAGACCACTTTAATCTCAGCTTTCTCACTGCTGGTGAATCAAAGGGCTAGAACCATAGGATGTATATCATCTCTTGAGGTTTACGCTGGTTTATTCTTGGAAGAGGGACGTTTCTACTTAAAAAGACACTGTAGCATTACTGCAAATGTCTCTTGTAAATATAACAGATTCTGTATAATATAATGTGGGGGGTAAGGTGGAGCTTTTTATTTGGCCCAGAGGTAATGCTAGCTGCATGCCGCAGAACTGCTACAAATACACAATAGGAAACAAAAACAGGGCAGCTAAAGCCTCTCATGCAATGTTTCAAAGCACTGCTGCTGGCAGACAGTAACTGTAAGCTATGTGTGTGCATTGTTATTGTTTGTGTAAGTGGAGCGCTCACAGCTGTCACACGAAGGGACAGAGCCCTCCATCCTGTCACATATAAAAAGGCTATCAGTTAGATTTTTTTTTTTTAAACCTGGGTGTAATTAACATTTTGCTTAGCTTGCTTCAAAGCAGCTTGGAGGAGGTTTCGTGTTTTGTGTTCGTAAGGGTCACTGAGCGTTTTGTAAAATTGCTGTTTGCATTTCCCGCCCCTCCTGAGAATTCATACATGTTACAGTGGTCCAATTAAGAAGGTAAACTATTCCCTGGTGACACCAGCGACCCCTGTAGTCTGGCCGGGCGCCTGCGGGCTTGGCTGTAAGCTGCCCGAGAGCTGCGTTGTCCTCCGACGCTGTAGCTCTTGGGTGGCTGCATGGTGAGTCCGCAGTGTGAAAAAAAGCGGTCGGCTGACGGCACACTCTTCTGAGGACTGTGTGTGTTCGTCTTCGCCCTCCCGAGTCAGCTCAGAGGTGGTAGCGGTGAGCTGAGCATAATAAAATAATTGGCCATTCCAAATTGGGAGAAAATAATAAAAAATTGGCAAAATTGGCAACGACTAAATGTATATATATAAAAAAAAAACGCATCACATAAAGACATTGAGGTTCATAACATGTCTTATCAGTATACTTTTGGCAGTGATTGTAACACAGAGGCTAAAAGATATCTGGTAACCCTTTACATTACGTGGCTCTAATTACTGTGTATTTACGTAGTAGTTACAGAGTAAATACATGTGTACTTATTACCATGTTATGTTATTATGCATAATTACAATGTACTTAACGTGTACATCGTTTTGCACAATATATGTAACAATGCACTTAATTAGCATTCATTTCCTACTTCACAAGCCAATGGCAATCCTTTATGAAATGATTGGCAGGTATGGATGCAATCCCCCTGCGTTGTCTAGAACATAACTACCTAGCATTCCACTCATTAGTCAGACTGTTGCCTCGATCTTTCCCATACAGTAAAATGCTGTCTATCTCGACTAGATTGCCAATTTCAGCAGCACCAAGCAAGTGGGAAATAGATTTATCCCCAGACAATGTGTTTAAATAAATCACACTTAGTTCTTGCAATATTTTTTAAACCGTAATTATAAGCAAACATATATAGTATTGCTCATTGTAATCACTTTGTGTGTGCATATAATAGCAGTGCCAATGGAAAATACATGTGAATGCTGTTCCAAAGCAAACCTAATTCTCACTATATGAATAAAGTACTGAGACTGGGGAGGGAGGGAAGAAAGGTGGCTCATTTAGTTTATTATGGTAGCAAGTTCAAAGATTGAAATCCTGCCTCAGAAGAATAAAAAAACAAGACATTAAATGAAGTTCATCATGAACTCAGCATGGTGTAGAGTGGATGCACACAGCATTGCAGTCTGAAATGACTGTATGATGAATCCACTGGAACCTCACTTAGTTCTTATTATATCTGTCTGCTTTAGTGTGGGTTATTATGGAGCCAAAAGGCTATGCTATCCAGAGATTACTGATTCGTTCCTCTTCTGGTTGTAGATATATACAGATTTATTTTGCGGCAAAGCAACGTGTAAGAGAGACTAAATAAATAATGATTAGTATGATTTTAACTGATTTTAACTTCGGGTGCATCATAGCTGGCTACGGCTTAAATGATAAATGATGGCCCTCTCTCTTAAACATTTTTTTCTGTGTGAGATTTTTAATGATTGTTCTATCTTATATGCCATGCACATTCCAAATCACCTGGGGAATTTCCGACGTCTTTCATCTGTGCTGTAAGAGACACCGGTATGAAGCATACTAGGGTTGTGCAAAATACTGAAATAGCCTCCTCCCTTTCAAGGGTCAATTATGCGACCCCCTCTGATTCTATTAGAGTACTTATCTTCTCGTTACTCTAAAAGAAGATGACACCACTCGAATTTCAGTACCCATGTTTTCTTCAGAAATGGCATATCATGAAAATAAAGCTGACTGACTTATTATCTTACAGTACAATTGGGCTCAAAAGCTGTACTCAAAAATTAAATGATATATAAACACAGCAGCGTGCACATTTATTAGAACACCCCTTGCATCTGTTCTTTTGATTTGCTGTGCATAGGAAAACAAACCACTGCTACTGAAAACCGAGGAAAATGGTCAAGATAGGCAAATTAGTGATTGTCTCATTTTAATAGGCCACACATGCAATTACTTTAAAATAGTCCATGAGAGTTGCTTTAGATGCCTAATTAAAGCACAAAGTGGCCTAACATTTTCACACACACGTGCCTGTTGTTTCTATATCACTGACTACTGAGTGGATATTGAAATTCTCACAACCTGAGGTTTTCATGCAGGTAGGTATATAAAGGATATTAATAACAGCTCTTGATGTGTTCTAACACATTTGCAACACTATATATATATATATATATATATATATATATATATATATATATATATATATATATATATATATATATTGATTTATTAAAATAAGCAACCTCAAAAAGGTTTGAAGGAACTTTATGAATGCACATATAAGGGACAGAGATATAGCAACGTGTTCAGCTAGCTGTTTGGCACTGGTTCCCTTTCAAGCACTTTTTATAAAACAGAATTGAATGGCTGGCTGTTTCTGCAGCCTCACAATCCAGTGATGGTTTGTGACTTCAGCTCCCATTTTGATCAAATTGTCTGTCTCCAAACCCGTTGAGTATGTCTTAACAGGGAAGTGATGAAAGAAAGATGCTTTTTTTTGTTTGTGTAGCTCTTGCTAACATGCCCCATGTTCCCCGATGGATTATTACAGCATTTATATAACATCTCTGGAGATGGGTCTGGTCATTCATTATTCTGTTTTCTATTTCTTTTTTATTCACTATACCTTATAAACGTTGCTTTTGCCATTTACAATGGTTTTCTGACACTTTTGCTATGCATTTATAAGACCATGTTGACCACTTTTGCTATGCATTAACAAGGTAGGTGTTGACCATGTTTTTACATCCTTTTTGAACACTCTTAATATGATTTGTCTGTGCTTTACCAGGTTTCATACTGCTTTTATAATACTTTACTACACCCTACTTTGCTTGTACCATGGTATACAGAAGTACACTTTAAAAGATGTGTCTTTCTTTATAAAACATGCATTCCACCTCCATGGCATTATGCAAAGACATGCAAACAAGGTAACATTTAGTGTTTCAGCACATTTAAATCAGACAAAAACTGCAAGAAAATCTACTACAAACCTCAATCTGTAATGCAGTCACCTACGCTATTAAAATGATTGCATTCTTTTTTTAATTATTAAAACTCAAGTATGTGCAAATGGTTATCGATGTAAATGCAGAGCTATCAGAAACTTTATTTCCAGTTCTGGAACACAGGAAATGAACTGGCTCAGTTGAAAAGTATTGTTACCCTGACCTCTCTTTGAACCATTGATCGTTCTCATAATGGCATTCTCATAACTGCAATGGTTTTTTTTTTTTTTTAATTTAGAGGCTTTTAAGCATAAAACAAATATTTCTCCAAGGGTTACTGTTATTAAATTTTGTTTATGGAGGTTAGAGAGGCTGCTTCATGTCCGTAATCTCATTCTTTTGTACTATTTAAATGTCATATATTATACATGTTTAACTTTGACATTTTCTTGCTTGACTTGGAAATAAGCTCTTCAGAGCTGTCAAGGTGATAATGCCATAGGAATGTGAATTATATATCTTAAGCACCATGTGAAATATAAATGGAAGCCAGACGGCTTTTTAGTGATGCGCTGGGAAAGAGCATATTGACGCAAACTGTGTAAGAAATAATTACGTTCCGGGATTCCCCGCACAATTAACACCAAGATATAATTCAAAGTTTATGCTGATACCTAATATATTGTGTTAAACTGATTAACAATGCATTGTACTGCAAGTGATACATTGTAGTTACAGTCAAATTCACTACAATAGACACAGGAAACCTTAACATGAAATATTGTTTTAAAACTTAATTCTGATGTAGCGAGAAAAATAAATAAATATAAATGGATAAATAAATATATGGATATGTTTTATTCAGATGCCTGCAATAAAGTAAATGACAAATGGATATTTATCTTGAGTCTCATTGGTACAGCTAAAAATGGATGTCTTTAACACAAACCTAATTGTTTGTGACAAACGTTAAGGTTCGTTTAGTTTGTCTTTAGTTTTAGCTAATTAACTCAATAGGAATGCCACATTGTTTTTTTTTTATTTTTTATTTTGTTAGTACTGTTTTTTGCTTGGCATTATATGTGTAGCCTACCAAGATAGCAAGAAAAATTGTAACTAATGAGCCAAGTATTCTCTCTCTCTCTCTCTCTCTCTCTCTCTCTCTCTCTCTCTCTCTCTCTCTCTCTCTCTCTCTCTCTATATATATATATTACCATCATAGCTCTTTTGCTGAAATTAAATTCTCACAGGGGAGGGGTTGCATCATCATTCAATACAATTTCAATTTCACTTTACTGTAACCTTCAATTGTTCCACATGGTCTCCAAAGCTAATAATCATTTTGAAATTAAAATGTAACATTCCATTTTAAGATGTATGCTGGCTCTCCTCTGTGAGTTATTTGAAGTCTCTCAGACATGCTGTGTGCATTTCAAAATATTGATTACAGAAATACCAATTTGAGTAATATTGAATGATAAGATTTGGTAATATCAGTTTCTCAATGTAATTGGAATTGGAGCTCCAGTCGTTTATAAATTAAAGTTCTGTCAGACAGCTCACATTGAGGGTGTGTTTTTGTATTGATTTGAAGGTTTTAATCCCAGTTCTGCGTGCAGTTTATTGAATTAATATGATCTGTAGTTTATAGTGGCAGTTTTTTCTTTCTTTTGTTATTAAAGGCAAAATATAACTAGCTTGATCTGTCATATATGTTAGTTAGTGTGAAAGGGAAGGTAAAAATGCCCATTTTTGTCCAAGGTAAAACATATAACATTCTTAAGCCATTCACTCTTTAACAGATCGCATTGTATTGTGTTTTCTCCTGCAGTTCATAAAGCGTTGTTCAAGCATGCTTTTAAGGGGTTATTGGTAATGAAATCATTCAGAATGTTGAGCACTTCCATTTTCTATGTTGGTCACATAGGAGCATTTCTGAAACAAGCACTCTCGAAAACAGTGCAGTGCAGTATTTTAATGTGTTATCTATCTATCTATCTATATCTAAACTGGGGTTAATGGCATTGTAGGGTGGTATGAAATGAAGAGCAAGTATAACAGACTACAGAAAGTACGGCATACAAACTGAGAACTTCCTTTAATGTTGCGTGCCCTATCAAAGCACTCAGTGTGATCAGAGAGTGCAGACACATTTGATGTCCTCTGTGCAAATCTCAGAAGAATGGGTATCAAAATTAGATTTTGTGATTTTTTTCATATTCACCCGAATATAATTACTAATCTGAACGGTCAAGGACGTTCATGCACGCAAATCTGACGTGTACAGTTTTGTACCACCCACTACACACACAGGCAAATATGCATTAATATGCCTTGTCAAACTGCACAATGATGAATATGAGTCCTGCTTGGGAGCGAAGCTAAACAGGGATTTCCGCTGATGTCTGAAATTATATTTTGCCATTGTGGAAGTGATTTCAATCAGCAGCAAAATCCTTGTCAAGCTGTCATATTATGTGGTATTTTCAAAATTGAATATGTTCCAGGAACGAACATAGGCCATGATGGAGTCAAATACTAATATATATATATATATATATATATATATATATATATATATATATATATATATATATATATATATATATATATATATATCCCTAGAAAGAAACACAACTCTACATTACCATATAGTTTCTAATTCCGTTTGAGTATTGGCAGAAACTGTTCAGCCATTCATTATTATTCATTTCAGGAAATGAGTCGAATGATATTAAGTGTGGAATAAAACAAGCTTCCTGGAAAGAATTTCAGCCCATAAAAATAACAGGAGATTTTCTTTTTCCAACTGCATAACTATAAGATTACTTTTAAAGGTGGAACCATAGTGAAGTGTTTGAATTATACAATGGGCATCTCCATAAAAGGAGATAAATATTTGAGTGCTGCATGTTGATTTTCCAGACTTTCCTTCTTCCTCCCCTCAGGAAAGTCACAGCTGTTAAAATCTAAGCCCCCATGTTGTGTTGGGTCTCCTTGGGTTACATCATTAGAGCAACAATTTGAGCTTTAACCCTATCCCTGCCAGATTACACACACTCTACTAGTAATATGACAGGGGAACCTCACCCTGCCACAAGATACATTTGTATGATTTCCAAAGATCATAAAGAGTCATTGATAATTGATGTCATAATATACAGATTGAAAACAATATTGATTATATATTTAATATATATATATGGAGTAAATAAATGATACAGATGAGTGTTTTTTTCTGATTTTGTAATTAATGAAAGTGAATGTAAAGCAATAGACCTAACATTTGACACAAAGTGTCTACCAGGCATGATCTACTCCAACAGACGAGAATTAATCCTGCGTTGTTTTTGTTGTTGTTGTTTTTTAAAAGCACCCAATGAATATCCTAGTCACGGTCTCACTGAAATAACTCCAAGTTAATTCATTCATTTAAATGACGCACATGAGCCTGAAGACAGGATTCATTAAAACTGGTTCAGTGCAAAATGTGCATCAGCACCATGCAGCAGCGCCATATTTAATGTTGTGTTCATTTGTAAATGTCCTAAAGGTAGTGGCTCATTAGAAGTCTGCACATTAGAAGTCTCATCCCCAAGCTTACCTGTCTTTTTTATGGATAGCCGTGTCTCTGCTTGTGTAATGTCCCCTGTAGAGGAAGGAAAACAATCTTCACTGGATTGTGTTTGGGCTAACCATTCATTTGTCTATCTATATCCACATAGAAGCAATGGGGATTGAAGGTGCCCGCTTTACTATAAGGGCAAGCATGTCACAAAAGAACATCAAAACAGCATTCTCTGAACCAGATAACTTAGCCCACTGTCACAATGCAGAATTCAATTTGAGGAATGTTTGAGCCTGAAGTTAAAAGTGTGATTTAAATTGACTTTTAAGATCAAACCTATTAAGAAATGGACAATTACAGCTGAGTCCAATGCTCCCCTCTTCTTCATAAATTGTATTATGTCCTTATGTTATTAATTTAGTTTAGTTTAGTTTATTCATTTTAATTGTTTAATTGTTTTCCTCTGCTTTCCTCTCTGGTCAGGAAACTCGGCTTGGGGGACACTTATTAAAAACAACGGTTAAACGTGCACTTGCCACTGAGAGTTTGAAGAAATCTCGATGGATGTGTTAAAGGACTTGTTAAGTCCTGGGGTCACAGTTTTATAATGTGGAGTTAGAGATAATGATCTGCTTGGATTATTTAATTCTATCTGTCAGTATTAATAGGGCTCTTATACATTTTACCACTTTTAGGATGCTGAATAAGAAGCAAACAAAAAAGGATTCTTACTCCAATCATAACCGCTTTGGGGCATTCAGATGGAGGACACAAGCAATCAGTGTAAAAGTGACTAGCCTGAAGGGCAGTTAGTGTATAAATCTATGCACAGAGTGGTTTACAGACACAGGGCTGCCCCTTGTGAAGTTAGGAGAATTGTGGTGGTAAGGATTTAATTTTAGAGGAAATCAGTGACACTATATAAAAAATGGCATGAATAGAAGGTAGGAGTTATATTAGAGCCACCAATACAGTCAAGCTATCCAAAAGAGCACCTATCAGTTCTGACATATCTAATCTCCCTGTACTGGTTGTTATAAAGGGTTGATAGGGTATGCTGAATAAGGCACTAACTGAAACGTTTGTCTTCTTGGTTATGTTTCCTGTAATTTGTACCTTACAAATCTGATTAAGAGTTTTGAAGTTCTGGTTTATAGTAACTGCTGGGCACATAAAGTGTGTGTGCTGTCTTTCTAGCAGATAACCTGTGAGGCTGAGTCAAGGCTTTGATACTTGATATAGTTTTCACCAAGTATACTCAGTGAGCCCTCTAGTTTGAGCTATTAGATAACAAATACTAGTCAGGTAAACGCTGCCTCTGCTCTGTCTGACTTTGATCAGTCATTTACCAAACGCTTCTGTCAATGGTAACCGTTATAATGTTTGTTTAATGAGACTGCAGTCACAGTATGCCAGGATTGTGAATTGCCATGTATACACAGGCTGGTAAACTATGGCCTCTTATAGATTCCTTGTTTGCATGAACTTGATTAAACACATAACTAATGCTCACAATTTTACCAGTGAAATAAAACTTCAGTAGGGTGACTTTATAGCTCAATGTTCACTGCATCATCAAGCAATAAGATGGTCAAGAACAGCAGTATGCTTGTGAAAATGGTTCACATGAAAGAATCTGACGCAAGAATTCTCTAACGGCAAGGACATTAGTGAATTCACAATGTAGCTCCCAAATGGGTTCTGATCCAGACTAAGGGGAAACAGCCAGCTGTCAACAGAAACTCAAGTCTACATGAAGATACAGAGACAGATTGCAATATCTAAAGAGTCGGGATGTTTCATCTCAAAGAAAGCGATCTGGAAAACCAAAGGAGCAGGATGAACTTGAAGACAAAATCATCCCGTGTATGTCCTTGCTATTCCTAACATCCAAAGAAGTTATTAAAGAAGCAAGGGAAAGCCATGGGATTAATGTGTGCAATGTTAAAAATCTTACTTACCAAGCGGATATTACCCATGGTTAGTCACAGCACTTAAGTAGTAAATCAAAGGTGGCATGTGAAGCCAAAAAAACTTTGAAAAATGATCAAGAAAATAATAAATTGGCAAGAGCTTTCACAAGCTGTCATGCACTTCATAAACACATCGAAGCACTATAGAGAACTAAAGCTAAAGTAAAAAAAAAGAGAAAAAAAGAAGACAAGAAATGTCTCGTTTAATTCTAAAAAAAGTTTTGATCCTGGTAAATTTGTATTCATACCAAGCCATCAGACTGTAGCACAGGAATATCCGAGGTTACTCCTGGTAATGCTTTATGAGGGTGGCAGAAGAAAATGTCAAATTCAGACCTGACAGATGCTCTGGCTTAGTCTGTGCCTTGTGGGTAGCTAATACAACAGCCGTAACAGCGCAAATCTTTAGGCTGCTGCATACTAATGAAAAGAAAAATGCCTTCATGTGACAGTTGTAGGGCGCAATTCCTTTACATTTCCTGCAGGCAGCCCTAAGCGATTCTTAGATCTCTAGTGTTACAAAAATAAAAGTACTCCCTCCTTCAAAGGCTACCAACATTCCTGAAATAACAAGATTTGTTTTCATTCATTTTTAATAATAATAAAAAAAATGATTGTCTGTTAAACTGGAAATGATTGGAACACATATTTGCATAGTCGTGACATGTTTGGCATTGCAGGGTTTCCAGACAGTTCAAACGCCTTCCAGAAGGTACTGCTTTATATTAGAAACTTCTGTGCACCACAACAAAGGAGTAAAATATCAATTGAAATGCTGAATGGTATATAAATGCACCCAGTACTCTAAAGAAAGAACCTGATTGCTGCCCACGGGCTTGTTTGGGTAACACTTTATATTCAGCGTCTCTAATTACTGTGTCTTTACATAGATGTTATTTAGTAAATACATGTGCACTTACACATTATTATAATGTGATTATGCATAGTTACAATGTACTTAATGTGTAAATATCTGTGCATGATATAACCCTAACCCTAACCCTAACTCTAAACCTAACCCTAACCCTAACTCTTTTTCTGATAGTTCTGTGCTATTTCCTTGGAATTCCAAGCATTGCCTGATAGTTCTGTGCTATTTCCTAGGAATTCCACAGCATTGCCTGATAGTTCTGTGCTATTTCCTAGGAATTCCACAGCATTGCCTGGTAGTTCTGTGCTATTTCCTAGGAATTCCACAGCATTGCCTGATAGTTCTGAGCTACTCGTGGTGTGTCAATGGCTGCCTTGCATGCCAAGGGTTTAATTTGTGTTCTTTTTTTTTTCTTCAATGATTGTGTCCAAATATGTTTGAAACTTCTAAATACTGATGTGTATAATGCAAAAAGCAACGGCAGCCTTTTTTTTGTGGGTATTTTAATGGGTTTAATTTATGGGTAT
>JAGXEW010000063.1:556345-582722 GCA_030684275.1 Acipenser oxyrinchus oxyrinchus
AAAAAAAAACCTTAAAAGGCTGCCGTTGCTTTTTTGCATTATACACATCAGTATTTAGAAGTTTCAAACATATTTGGACACAATCATTGAAAGAAAAAAAAAAGAACACAAATTAAACCCTTGGCATGCAAGGCAGCCATTGACACACCACGAGTAGCTCAGAACTATCAAGCAATGCTGTGGAATTCCTAGGAAATATCACAGAACTATCAGGCAGTGCTGTGGAATTCCTAGGAAATAGCATAGAACTATCAGGCAGTGCTGTGGAATTCCTAGGAAATAGCACAGAACTATTATTATTATTATTATTTGTTTACTTAGCAGACGCCTTTATCCAAGGCGACTTACAGAGACTAGGGTGTGTGAACTATGCATCAGCTGCAGAGTCATTTACAATTACGTCTCACCCGAAAGACGGAGCACAAGGAGGTTAAGTGACTTGCTCAGGGTCACACAATGAGTCAGTGGCTGAGGGGGGATTTGAACCGGGGATCTCCTGGTTACAAGCCCTTTTCTTTAACCACTGGACCACACAGCCTCCTAACTACCAGGCAATGCTGTGGAATTCCTAGGAAATAGCATAGAACTATCAGGCAATGCTGTGAAATTCCTAGGAAATAGCACAGAACTATCAGGCAATGCTGTGGAATTCCTAGGAAATAGCACAGAACTATCAGAAAAGAGTTAGGTTAGGGTTAGGTTTAGAGTTAGGGTTAGGGTTAGGGTTATATCATGCACAGATATTTACACATTAAGTACATTTTAACTATGCATAATCACATTATAATAATGTGTAAGTGCACATGTATTTACTAAGTAATGTCTATGTAAAGACACAGTAAGTAGAGACGATGAATATAAAGTGTTACCCAAACAAGCCCGTGGGCAGCAATCAGGTTCTTTCTTTAGAGTACTGGGTGCATTTATATACCATTCAGCATTTCAATTGATATTTTACTCCTTTGTTGTGGTGCACAGAAGTTTCTAATATAAAGCAGTACCTTCTGGAAGGCGTTTGAACTGTCTGGAAGCCCTGCAATGCCAAACATGTCACGACTATGCAAATATGTGTTCCAATCATTTCCAGTTTAACAGACAATCATTTTTTTATTATTATTAAAAATGAATGAAAACAAATCTTGTTATTTCAGGAATGTTGGTAGCCTTTGAAGGAGGGAGTACTTTTATTTTGTAACACAAGAGATCTAAGAATCGCTTAGGGCTGCCTGCAGGAAATGTAAAGGAATTGCTCCCTACAACTGTCACATGAAGGCATTTTTCTTTTCATTAGTATGCAGCAGCCTAAAGATTTGCGCTGTTACGGCTGTTGTATTAGCTACCCACAAGGCACAGACTAAGCCAGAGCATCTGTCAGGTCTGAATTTGACATTTTCTTCTGCCACCCTCATAAAGCATTACCAGGAGTAACCTCGGATATTCCTGTGCTACAGTCTGATGGCTTGGTATGAATACAAATTTACCAGGATCAAAACTTTTTTTTAGAATTAAACGAGACATTTCTTGTCTTTTCTTTTTTTTTCTTTTTTTTTACTTTAGCTTTGGTTCTCTGTAGTGCTTCGATGTGTTTATGAAGTGCATGACAGCTTGTGAAAGCTCTTGCCAATTTATTATTTTCTTGATCATTTTTCAAAGTTTTTTTGGCTTCACATGCCACCTTTGATTTACTACTTAAGTGCTGTGACTAACCATGGGTAATAATAACTTCTTTGGATGTTAGGAATAGCAAGGACATACACGGGATGATCTTGTCTTCAAGTTCATCCTGCTCCTTTGGTTTTCCAGATCGCTTTCTTTGAGATGAAACATCCCGACTCTTTAGATATTGCAATCTGTCTCTGCATCTTCATGTAGACTTGAGTTTCTGTTGACAGCTGGCTGTTTCCCCTCAGTCTGGATCAGAACCCATTTGGGAGCTACATTGTGAATTCACTAATGTCCTTGCCGTTAGAGAATTCTTGCGTCAGATTCTTTCATGTGAACCATTTTCACAAGCATACTGCTGTTCTTGACCATCTTATTGCTTGATGATGCAGTGTACATTGAGCTATAAAGTCACCCTACTGAAGTTTTATTTCACTGGTAAAATTGTGAGCATTAGTTATGTGTTTAATCAAGTTCATGCAAACATGGAATCTATAAGAGGCCATAGTTTACCAGCTTGTGTATACATGGCAATTCCCAATCCTGGTATACTGTGACTGCAGTCTCATTAAACAAACATTATAACGGTTACCATTGACAGAAGCGTTTGGTAAATGACTGATCAAAGTCAGACAGAGCAGAGGCAGCGTTTACCTGACTAGTACTTGTTATCTAATAGCTCAAACTAGAGGGCTCACTGAGTATACTTGGTGAAAACTATATCAAGTATCAAAGCCTTGTCTCAGTCTCACAGGTTATCTGCTAGAAAGACAGCACACACACTTTATGTGCCCAGCAGTTACTATAAACCAGAACTTCAAAAATCTTAATCAGATTTGTAAGGTACAAATTACAGGAAACATAACCAAGAAGACAAACGTTTCAGCCAGTGCCTTATTCAGCATACCCTATCAACCCTTTATAACAACCAGTACAGGGGGATTAGATATGTCAGAACTGATAGGTGCTCCTTTTATTTGGATACCTTGACTGTATTGGTGGCTCTAATATAACTCCTACCTTCTATTAATGCCGTTTTTTTATATAGTGTCACTGATTTCCTCTAAAATCAAATCCTTACCACCACAATTCTCCTAACTTCACAAGGGGCAGGCAGCCCTGTGTCTGTAAACCACTCTGTGCACAGATTTATACACTAACGCTCTTCAGGCTAGTCACTTTTACACTGATTGCTTGTGTCCTCCATCTGAATGCCCCAAAGCAGTTATGATTGGAGTAGGAATCCTTTTTTGTTTGCTTCTTATTCAGCATCCTAAAAGTGGTAAAATGTATAAGAGCCCTATTAATACTGACAGATAGAATTAAATAATCCAAGCAGATCATTATCTCTAACTCCACATTATAAAACCTGTGACCCCAGGACTTAACAAGTCCTTCAACGCATCCATCGAGATTTCTTCAAACTCTCAGTGGCAAGTGCACGTTTAACCGCTGTTTTTATAAGTGTTCCCCAAGCCGAGTTTCCTGACCAAAGTGGAAAGCAGAGGAAAACAATTAAAAGGGAAAACAGTTTTACCTGTGCTGGCCCTGTGGGCACAAAGTGAATAAACTAAACTAAATTAATAACATAAGGACATAATACAATTTATGAAGAAGAGGGGAGCATTGGACCCAGCTGTAATTGTCCATTTCTTAATAGGTTTGATTTTAAAAGTCAATTTAAATCACACTTTTAACTTTAGGCTCAAACATTCCTCAAATTGAATTCTGCATAGTGACAGTGGGCTAAGTTATCTGGTACAGAGAATGCTGTTTTTAGGCTCTTTTGTGACATGCTTGCCCTTATAGTAAAGTGGGCACCTTCAATCCCCATTGCTTCCATGTGTATATAGATAGACAAATGAATGCTTAGCCCAAACACAATCCAGTGACGATTGTTTTCCTTCCTCTACAGGGGACATTACACAAGCAGAGACATGGTTATCCATAAAAAAGACAGGTAAGCTTGGGGATGAGTGTGCAGACTTCTAATGAGCCACTACCTTTAGGACATTTACAAATGAACACAACATTAAATATGGCGCTGCTGCATGGTGCTGATGCACATTTTTGCACTGAACCAGTTTTAATGAATCCTGTCTTCAGGCTCATGTGCGTCATTTAAATGAATGAATTAACTTGGAGTTATTTCAGTGAGACGGTGACTAGGATATTCATTGAGTGCTTTTAAAAAAACAACAACAACAAAACAACACAGGATTAATTCTTGTCTGTTGGAGTAGATCATGCCTGGTAGACACTTTGTGTCAAATGTTAGGTCTATTGCTTTACATTCACTTTCATTAATTACAAAATTAGAAAAAACACTCATCAGTATCATTTATTTACTCCATATATATATATATATATATATATATATATATATATATATATATATATATATATATATAATATATAATCAATATTGTTTTTAATCTGTATATTATGACATTGGTTATCAATGAGTCTTTATGATCTTTGGAAATCATACAAATGTATCTTGTGGCAGGGTGAGGTTCCCCTGTCATATTACTAGTAGAGTGTGTGTAATCTGGCAGGGATAGGGTTAAAGCTCAAACTGTTGCTCTAATGATGTAACCCAAGGAGACCCAACACAACATGGGGGCTTAGATTTTAACAGCTGTGACTTTCCTGAGGGGAGGAAGAAGGAAAGTCTAGAAAATCAACATGCAGCACTCAAATATTGCCCTTTTATGGAGATGCCCATTGTATAATTCAAACACTTCACTATGGTTCCACCTTTAAAAGTAATCTTATAGTTATGCAGTTGGAAAAAGAAAATCTCCTGTTATTTTTTATGGGCTGAAATTCTTTCCAGGAAGCTTGTTTTATTCCACGCTTAATATCATTCAACTCATTTCCTGAAATGAATAATAATGAATGGCTGAACAGTTTCTGCCAATACTCAAACGGAATTAGAAACTATATGGTATATATATATATATATATATATATATATATATATATATATATATATATATATATATATATATATATATATATAGTATTTGGCTCCATCATGGCCTATGTTCGTTCCTGGAACATATTCAATTTTGAAAATACCACATAATATGACAGCTTGACAAGGATTTTGCTGCTGATTGAAATCACTTCCACAATGGCAAAATATAATTTCAGACATCAGTGGAAATCCCTTTTAGCTTCGCTCCCAAGCAGGACTCATATTCATCATTGTGCAGTTTGACAAGGCATATTAATGCATATTTGCCTGTGTGTGTAGTGGGTGGTACAAAATTGTACAAGCCAGATTTGCGTGCATGAATGTCCTTGACCATTCAGATTAGTAATTATATTCGGGTGAATATGAAAAAAATAATGAATCTGACAAAAACTAATTTTGATACCCATTCTTCTGAGATTTGCACAGTGGACATCAAATGTGTCTGCACTCTCTGATCACACTGGGTGCTTTGATAGGGCACGCAATGTTAAAGGAAGTTCACAGTTTGTATGCCGTACTTTCTGTAGTCTGTTATACTTGCTCTTCATTTCATACCACCCTACAATGCCATTTCTTGTCATTAACCCCAGTTTAGATAGAGATAGATAGATATATAACACATTAAAATACTGCACGGCACTGTTTTCGAGAGTGCTTGTTTCAGAAATGAATGATTTCATTACCAATATCCCCTTAAAAGCATGCTTGAACAACTCTTTATGAACTGCAGGAAAAAACACAATACAATGCGATCTGTTAAAGAGTGAATGGCTTAAGAATGTTATATGTTTTACCTTGGACAAAAAGGGCATTTTACCTTCCCTTTCACACTAACTAACATATATGACAGATCAAGCTAGTTATATTCTGCCTTTAATAACAAAAGAAAGAAAAAACTGCCACTATAAACTACAGATCATATTAATTCAATAAACTGCACGCAGAAGTGGGATTAAAACCTTCAAATCAATACAAAAACACACCCTCAATGTGAGCTGTCTGACAGAACTTTAATTTATAAACGACTCGGAGCTCCAATTCCAATTACATTGAGAAACTGAATTACCAAATCTTATCATTTAATATTTCTCAAATTGGTATTTCTGTAATCAATATTTTGAAATGCACACAGCATGTCTGAGAGACTTCAAATAACTCACAGAGGAGATCCAGCATACATCTTAAAATGGAATGTTACATTTCAAAATGATTATTAGTTTTGGAGACCATGTGGAACAATTGAAGGTTACAGTAAAGTGAAATTGAAATTGTATTGAATGATGATGCAACCCCTCCCCTGTGAGAATTTGATTTCAGCAAAAGAGCTATGATGGTAATATATAATATATATAGAGAAAGAGAGAGAGAGAATACTTGGCTCATTAGTTACAATTTTTCTTGCTATCTTGGTAGGCTACACATGTAATGCCAAGCAAAAAACAGTACTAACAAAATAAAAAATAAAAAAACAATGTGGCATTCCTATTGAGTTAATTAGCTAAAACTAAAGACAAACTAAACGAACCTTAAAGTTTTTCACAAACAATTAGGTTTGTGTTAAAGACATCCATTTTTAGCTGTACCAATGAGACTCAAGATAACTATCCATTTGTCATTTGCTTTATTGCAGGCATCTGAATAAAGCATATCCATATATTTATTTATTTATCCGTTTATATTTATTTTTTTTCCTCGCTACATCAGAATTAAGTTTTAAAACAATATTTCGTTTTAAGGTTTCCTATGTTTTTTGTAGTGAATTTGACTGTAACTACAATGTATCACTTGCAGTACAATGCATTGTTAATCAGTTTAACACAATATATTAGGTATCAGCATAAACTTTGAATTATATCTTGTGTGTTAATTGTGCGGGGAATCCCGGAACGTAATAATTTCTTACACAGTTTGCGTCAATATGCTCTTTCCCAGCGCATCACTAAAAAGCCGTCTGGCTTCCATTTATATTTCACATGGTGCTTAAGATATATAATTCACATTCCTATGGCATTATCACCTTGACAGCTCTGAAGAGCTTATTTCCAAGTCAAGCAAGAAAATGTCAAAGTTAAACATGTATAATATATGACATTTAAATAGTACAAAAGAATGAGATTACGGACATGAAGCAGCCTCTGTAACCTCCATAAACAAAATTTGATAACAGTAACCCTTGGAGAAATATTTGTTTTATGCTTAAAAGCCTCTAAATTAAAAAAAAAAAAAAACATTGCAGTAATGAGAATGCCATTATGAGAATGATCAATGGTTCAAAGAGAGGTCAGGGTAACAATACTTTTCAACTGAGCCAGTTCATTTCCTGTGTTCCAGAATTGGAAATATAGTTTCTGATAGCTCTGCATTTAGGTCGATAACCATTTGCACATACTTGAGTTTTTAATAATTAAAAAAAAAGAATGCAATCATTTTAATAGCGTAGGTGACTGCATTACAGATTGAGGTTTGTAGTAGATTTTCTTGCAGTTTTTTGTCTGATTTAAATGTGCTGAAACACTAAATGATACCTTGTTTGTATGTCTTTGCATAACGCCATGGAGATGGAATGCATGTTTTATAAAGAAAGACACATCTTTTTAAAGTGTACTTCTGTATACCATGGTACAAGCAAAGTAGGGTGTAGTAAAGTATTATAAAAGCAGTATGAAACCTGGTAAAGCACAGACAAATCATATTCAGAGTGTTCAAAAAGGATGTAAAAACATGGTCAACATCTACTTTGTAAATGCATAGCAAAAGTGTCAGAAAACCATTGTAAATGGCAAAAGCAACGCTTATAAGGTATAGTGAATAAAAAAGAAATAGAAAATAGAATAATGAATGACCAGACCCATCTCCAGAGATGTTATATAAATGCTGTAATAATCCATCGGGGAACATGGGGCATGTTAGCAAGAGCTACACAAACAAATAAGAACATCTTTCTTTCATCACTTCCCTGTTAAGACATACTCAACAGGTTTGGAGACAATTTGATCAAAATGGGAGCTGAAGTCACAAACCATCACTGGATTGTGAGGCTGCAGAAATAGCCAGCCATTCAATTCTGTTTTATAAAAAGTGCTTGAAAGGGAACCAGTGCCAAACAGCTAGCTGAACACGTTGTTATATCTCTGTCCATTTACTAACACTCCGTTATGTGTGCATTCATGAAGTTCCTTCAAACCTTTTTGAGGTTGCTTATTTTAATAAATCAAAACATATATATATATATATATATATATATATATATATATATATATATATATATATATATATATAGTATTGCAAATGTGTTAGAACACATCAAGAGTTGTTATTAATATCCTTTATATACCTACCTGCATGAAAACCTCAGGTTGTGAGAATTTCAATATCCACTCAGTAGTCAGTGATATAGAAACAACAGGCACGTGTGTGTGAAAATGTTAGGCCACTTTGTGCTTTAATTAGGCATCTAAAGCAACTCTCATGGACTATTTTAAAGTAATTGCATGTGTGGCCTATTAAAATGAGACAATCACTAATTTGCCTTTCTTGACAATTTTCCTCGGTTTTCAGTAGCAGTGGTTTGTTTTCCTATGCACAGCAAATCAAAAGAACAGATGCAAGGGGTGTTCTAATAAATGTGCACGCTGCTGTGTTTATATATCATTTAATTTTTTTGAGTACAGCTTTTGAGCCCAATTGTACTGTAAGATAATAAGTCAGTCAGCTTTATTTTCATGATATGCCATTTCTGAAGAAAACATGGGTACTGAAATTGAGTGGTGTCATCTTCTTTTAGAGTAACGAGAAGATAAGTACTCTAATAGAATCAGAGGGGGTCGCAATTGACCCTTGAAAGGGAGGAGGCTATTTCAGTATTTTGCACAACCCTAGTATGCTTCATACCAGTGTCTCTTACAGCACAGATGAAAGACGTCGGAAATTCCCCAGGTGATTTGGAATGTGCATGGCATATAAGATAGAACAATCATTAAAAATCTAGAACGTTACAACAACAACAAAAACACACACACACACACACGCACAGAAAAAATGTTTAAGAGAGAGGCCTTATTTCTGAATTCATGTTAATTAAATGATAAAGTTAGAAACTTAGAGAAACACCACCTGAACTGGCAGTGGTCAGGTCCTGGCTAATAAAGCAGAATATATATATATATATATATATATATATATATATATATATATATATATATATATATACATATATATATCAAGGCCGTAGCCAGCTATGATGCATCCAAGGTTAAAATCAGTTAAAATCATACTAATCCTTATTTATTTAGGCTCTCTTACACGTTGCTTTGCTGCAAAATAAATCTGTATATATCTACAACCAGAAGAGGAACGAATCAGTAATCTCAGGATAGCATAGCCTTTTGGTTCCATAATAACCCACACTAAAGCAGACAGATATAATAGGAACTAAGTGAGGTTCCAGTGGATTCATCATACAGTCATTTCAGACTGCACTGCTGTGTGCATCCACTCTACACCATGCTGAGTTCATGATGAACTTCATTTAATGTCTTGTTTTTATTCTTCTGAGGCAGGATTTCAATCTTTGAACTTGCTACCATAATAAACTAAATGAGCCACCTTTCTTCCCTCCCTCCCCAGTCTCAGTACTTTATTCATATAGTGAGAATTAGGTTTGCTTTGGAACAGCATTCACATGTATTTTCCATTGGCACTGCTATTATATGCACACACAAAGTGATTACAATGAGCAATACTATATATGTTTGCTTATAATTACGGTTTAAAAAATATTGCAAGAACTAAGTGTGATTTATTTAAACACATTGTCTGGGGATAAATCTATTTCCCACTTGCTTGGTGCTGCTGAAATTGGCAATTTAGTCTAGATAGACAGCATTTTACTGTATGGGAAAGATCGAGGCAACAGTCTGACTAATGAGTGGAATGCTAGGTAGTTATGTTCTAGACAACGCAGGGGGATTGCCTCCATACCTGCCAATCATTTCATAAAGGATTGCCATTGGCTTGTGAAGTAGGAAATGAATGCTAATTAAGTGCATTGTTACATATATTGTGCAAAACGATGTACACGTTAAGTACATTGTAACTATGCATAATAACATGGTAATTATGAATAAGTACACATGTATGTACTGTGTAACTACTATGTAAATACACAGTAATTAGAGCCACGTAATGTAAAGGGTTACCAGATATCTTTCAGCCTCTGTGTTACAATCACTGCCAAAAGTATACTGATAAGACATGTTATGAACCTCAATGTCTTTATGTGATGTGTTTTGTTTTTTATATACATTTAGTCTTTGCCAATTATTTTTTTATTATTTTCTCCCAATTTGGAATGGCCAATTATTTTATTATGCTCAGCTCACCGCTACCACCCCTGCGCTGACTCGGAGGGCTAAGACGAACACACACTGTCCTCCGGCGTGTGCGTCAGCCGACTGCTTTTTCACACTGCGGACTCACCATGCAGCCACCCAAGAGCTACAGCGTCGGAGGACAACGCAGCTCTCGGGCAGCTTACAGCCAAGCCCGCAGGCACCCGGCCAGACTACAGGGGTCGCTGGTGTCACCAGGGAATAGTTTACCTTCTTAATTGGACCACTGTAACATGTATGAATTCTCAGGAGGGCGGGAAATGCAAACAGCAATTTAACAAAACGCTCAGTGACCTTTACTTAACACAAAACACGAAACCTCCTCCAAGCTGCTTTGAAGCAAGCTAAGCAACATGTTAATTACACCCAGGTTTAAAAAAAAAAATCTAACTGATAGCCTTTTATATGTGACAGGATGGAGGGCCCTGTCCCTTTGTGTGACAGCTGTGAGCTCCACTTACACAAACAATAACAATGCACACACATAGCTTACAGTTACTGTCTGCCAGCAGCAGTGCTTTGAAACATTGCATGAGAGGCTTTAGCTGACCTGTTTTTGTTTCCTATTGTGTATTTGTAGCAGTGCTGTGGCATGCAGCTAGCATTACCTCTGGGCCAAATAAAAGCTCCACCTTACCCCCACATTATATTATACAGAATCTGTTATATTTACAAGAGACATTTGCAGTAATGCTACAGTGTCTTTTAAGTAGAAACGTCCTCTTCCAAGAATAAACCAGCGTAAACCTCAAGAGATGATATACATCCTATGGTTCTAGCCCTTTGATTCACCAGCAGTGAGAAAGCTGAGATTAAAGTGGCCTGGTGGTGGTTCTATGTAGACTTCATGATGAGAACGGAAATGCAGACGCTTTTTATTTTATGAAATTTGTTCTATTTCTTGTTGAGGAGCAAGGCTGGATCGTTCAGAATCTCAACATATTGAAGGGTGTATGGTGTTTTACCACATTAGTAATGTATACAGCAGTATGGATACAACAGCATGCAGTATGTGTCACACAAAGTGATACTTTCCTGTAATGAAGTGAATTGACCTTGAAAAAACATTGAACCTGGGCAGACAGGAAACCAATCAAACCTCTTTTGCAAAAGCGCAGTTCCTGAAAAGACATCCTGCTGCTATTAATGCACATTAGATCCCACTCATATTATAATTAATAGATACTACAGTCTTTACCCGACTGAAGGGCAGCCTTGATATTTGATTAGGATACATTCTCCTAGTAATTATTTACACTGTACTCAGAATCTGTCTTTGAAACAAGCTTTTTTCACCCATAGTCTGTTATGGGATGTGGCAGCTGACAGCACACAGGCTTAGAAAAGCAATTTCTCTTTAGCACAGTTGCAGTTTGGTCAACAGAAAACAATGACAATTGTGTTTCTTGTTCAAGGGTAGAAATTGATAATTTGATCCTGTAGTATCAAGTCATTTAAGAGTCAGAAATACAAATAACTAGAAGGCAGATCATTATTGATGCCCTTTTTGTGACTGCTTTTATAATCACTTGTGGAACAAAAGACTTTCTTTTTGTTTATTTTTTGTAATTTGTAATTTGTCCTTTGATTTCCCTTTGTCGTGAAAAAGAGATTTCAGTTCATCTGACATATATTGAAACATGAAACATTCAGAAAGCAACATTCTTTGCTTATGCCTCCATTTGAATATGGTACTTGGAAAAACAGTAGGTAACGAGGGAATTAGTTATAGACAAATAGATCATTTAAACATACAACTTAACCAGATAGGGCAGCATCTACTTTGTGAAACAATAACCCCAGTGCACTGAGATAAGAGCATGGGCAGGTTGCTTAGTGCTGCCTTCAAACCTGGCCAATCACAGGCTGCTCCCTCAACAATCTGTTCCATTGAGATAAAGATGCAAAGAAAACAGCAGGTAGGGCACAAAGGATGAGGCCTCGGCCAAAAAAACAACCAGTGCTAGAAAAAAGCAGGTTTTCATAGAAAATTGAAATGCTTTTTTTCTGAGCTGAGTAAAGCTTGTACAACAATATACAACACAGTGTACGCCCAGCAAGACCTCCGATTCCTGTGGAAGTGCAGATCTTTGAATGGAAGGCGAGTATAATGCAGCATATATTTTTTTGGAACGCCAAGGTTGTTCTCCTTTGGTATCAATGAAATCCAATACATCCATTATCTGTGTTTTGGAGAGTGAAAAGATCATCTGAGTGATTCAGTATTGGGCAGACAATTGGCATTACATAGTGTTCTGAACAGAAACACATTTTAGAATGGCTTTAGAAACTACAGGTGCAAATAATACAATCTGGGGGGAAAAAAACGACATTTTCACTGAGACTGTTACAGATTTGTTTGCTTCATGCCATGTGTACTTGGCGTCCCTGGTTTTCCTGGTCGGAGGACAACACTGTGATGTATTTGTGTAATGCAAGCTGGGGAAGCATCGCGACCCTGATAAGAGGCTTTTCACACTGTAGTTTTATAAATGTTTACTCTGTGGATGCTGAGAATTTCTATATTGAATTGATCACAATGTCTAACAAAATAATGTGCAATTTATAGATTCTTTCCGTTTTGTTATAAATCCCAGTAAGTAAGAATACAAAGAATGAAGGTTATCATTTTTCTTTTTTTTCCAGTGCAACCTATATATTCAAGACCAGTGGACTCCAGTGGAGGCCCAAACAACTACAGCAACGTGACGGAAATGTGGGTGGCAGCTTTACTGACTGCAAAACGTTTTGTCAAATACAACATAGCTACCGTTGAACTGCAGTGCTGTGAACACAGTGACACGAGCATGGGGAGAATCAGGCTGTCTATAATGCTAGCTAACATACTTCATCCTGAAGCCCAGCACAGCATTCCCTTCAAACAGCCACGTCATGTAGTGATGTGTAAGAATCCTGCAAATAGGGATTAGCTGCCCTGCATGTGGGAAGATAAAGGGCAGTCATGTAAGGCTGTAAATGGACAAAGACCAACAAACATTCCGAGTAATCTCCCGAGGTCCGCAGCCTGGAAGAGGGCAGGCTTGGAGGAGGAGTGGAGTAGCATGGACACCCTTGTACTGAGCAAATAAAAGAAAAAGATAAGCTGACAGCTACTTGGTTCACTGTCAGATCTGAATTCTCAAAACTTTTAAAGATTTTTTGCTTTGATTGGTTTCATTTTGACCCCACATCGAAAAATAAAAGATCCGCATTGGTAATAATCACAGCATTTGTAGATTGGAAAATGAAAAAAAAATCATAGATATCAAATAGTAACTGTATCATTTAGGAACATTTAATATATAAAGAATAGAAAGTTGGCAATTAAATATTGTAACCAACTTGCTTGTCATGTGCTGCATATTATCTTTCACTTGGCAGAAATCTTTGATATCTGCTGTTCAATTTTTAATAGAAATATGTGGGAGTGTAATTTGCAGGTCCCATTTAAATAATTATTACTGCTCATTTGGATGAGACATAAAACTAAGGTCCTATTGTAAGTGACTCTGCAGCAGCAGTTGTGATCATCGTTCACCCCTTAGCCTCTGTAAGTCGCTTTGGATAAAAACGTCTGCTAAATGACTCATTAATAATAATGTATTTTGCTGGAAGAGGCAACACTGCATCATGTTTTACTCTATGTTTGTAAATTAAATTAAAATCTTTTGTTTTTTAAGACATGCTTTGTCATGGAAACTATCTAAAAACGAATTAGGTAATCAACATTTTGAATAATTTGAACATTTGTTTTCTCAATAAAAAAAGCAAGAAGGTTAACACATTACATTACCATTAACTACACTGTAATTACAATGTAATAACACAGTGATGGGGCATAGGGCTGTGTTTTTAGTCTTTTGTATTTAAACTGTAGTTAAACACGTGATTGTGTAATTACAATGTAATGACTATGCAGCCATGCACACAATCACAATGTAATTGCTCTGTACTTACACACAATATAAAGTGTTAATAATGTTATATAACTCATCTATCTTCCCAAGATCTATCTTCCCCTTTCTAATAAATTTTATCTAAAATAAAGTGCAAAGCAGCTGCACTATAAAAGCTTTTAAGCTACAATTTACTACACTATATGGACATCAACATGGAGACTGAGATAATTACTTACATCAAGTATTATATTAAGCGAAGAAAGAAAACACGTCCTCCCACCGCCAAGGTCTAAATGCAAATGCTGTTCAAGGACAAGATTATCCTAGCAATATGTTTCCTTTCTCTAATGGTAGGTGACAGGAAACAGGGACCTTTACAATTTAAACCGCTATGCCCTCAGTGCTACTGCCAGTCACGTTTGCTCAGGAAATGAACCTGTATTGTAATGTTTGCAATGAGTTTGTTGCTCATAACCTGACTTCGTGTCACATAAAACCACTTCTACTCTGATTAACCACAAGGTTTTAACTGTTGTTTGAAGGCATAAAACAGTACATGTTCATCCAAATGATATCTATATCTATTTCTCTCTCTCTCTCTCTCTCTCTCTCTCTCTCTCTCTCTCTCTCTCTCTCTCTCTCTCTCTCTCTCTCTCTCTCTCTCTCTCTCTCTCTCTCTCTCTCTCTCTCTCTCTCTCTCTATATATACAGTACTGTGCAAAAGTTTTAGGCAGGTGTGAAAAAAATGCTGTAAAGTAAGAATGCTTTCAAAATAGACATGTTAATAGATTATATTTATCAATTAACTAAATGCAAAGTGAGTGAACAGAAGAAAAATCTAAATCAAATCCATATTTGGTGTGACCACCCTTTGCCTTCAAAACAGCATCAAGCATCAATTCTTCTAGGTACACTTGCACACAGTTTTTGAAGGAACTCCGCGGGTAGGTTGGCCCAAACATCTTGGAGAACTAACCACAGTTCTTCTGTGGATTTAGGCAGCCTCAGTTGCTTCTCTCTCTTCATGTAATCCCAGACAGACTCGATGATGTTGAGATCAGGGCTCTGTGGGGGCCATACCATCACTTCCAGGACTCCTTGTTCTTCTTTACGCTGAAGATAGTTGTTAATGACTTTCGCTGTATGTTTGGGGTCGTTGTCATGCTGCAGAATAAATTTGGGGCCAATCAGATGCCTCCCTGATGGTATTGCATGATGGATAAGTATCTGCCTGTACTTCTCAGCATTGAGACCATTAATTCTGACCAAATCCCCAACTCCATTTGCAGAAATGCAGCCCCAAACTTGCAAGGAACCTCCACCATGCTTCACTGTTGCCTGCAGACACTCATTAGGTGTATGCGCTCTCCAGCCCTTCGGCGAACAAACTGCCTTCTGCTACAGCCAAAATTTCAAATTTTGACTCATCAGTCCAGAGCACCTGCTGTCATTTTTCTGCACCCCAGTTCCTGTGTTTTCGTGCAGAGTTGAGTCGCTTGGCCTTGTTTCCACGTCGGAGGTATGGCTTTTTGGCCGCAAGTCTTCCATGAAAGCCACTTCTGACCAGACTTCTCCGGACAGTAGATGGGTGTACCAGGGTCCCACTGTTTTCTGCCAGTTCTGAGCTGATGGCACTGCTGGACATCTTCGATTGCGAAGGGAAGTAAGCATGATGTGTCTTTCATCTGCTGCAGTAAGTTTCCTTGGCCGACCACTGCGTCTCACGGTCCTCAAGCGTTGCCCGTTTCTTTGTGCTTCTTCGAAGAGCTTGGACAGCACATCTGGAAACCCCTGTCTGCCTTGAAATTTCTGCCTGGGAGAGACCTTGCTGATGCAGTATAACTACCTTGTGTCTTGTTGTTGTGCTCAGTCTTGCCATGGTGTATGACTTTTGACAGTAAACTGTCTTCAGCAACCTCACCTTGTTAGCTGAGTTTGGCTGTTCCTCACCCAGTTTTATTCCTCCTACACAGCTGTTTCTGTTTCAGTTAATGATTGTGTTTCAACCTACATATTGAATTGATGATCATTAGCACCTGTTTGGTATAATTGTTTAATCATACACCTGACTATATGCCTACAAAATCCGGACTTTGTGCAAGTGTACCTAGAAGAATTGATGCTGTTTTGAAGGCAAAGGGTGGTCACACCAAATATGGATTTGATTTAGATTTTTCTTCTGTTCACTCACTTTGCATTTAGTTAATTGATAAATATAATCTATTAACATGTCTATTTTTGAAAGCATTCTTACTTTACAGCATTTTTCACACCTGCCTAAAACTTTTGCACAGTACTGTATATATATATATATAATGATACACAGTATGTTCTTATTGATGTATATATTCATAGCATAAACAGGATATGTCATGCAAACCCACATGTCTTGGTCAGAGTGCAGCGATAACAAACAAGCCCTTAGGCACACACAACATATCTTGTTTATGCCACAAATGTTCACATTTTCTATGAATAAAATATCAGTAAGAATGCTGTAGCTACCCAAACTCATTTGAAGATGTTGTAAGGGGTAATGCGTTGTAGGCAGTATGGAGCATGTCCTTCTAACAGGTGAGCTGGGTGTAGAGAAGTGCCTTCTTCCTGTAAAGTCTCTTTGAAATTCATCAATTTAAATATTTACATCATTATTTCTATCGTAAATGATTTGTCCTCTCTACCTTCAGGCAACCAGGGACCGAGGCAGATAGGTAAGTTCCTGCTTCAAGTAATTTTAAGCTAACTACATTTGGTAACATTGTAAGGCGGTGTTTGAATTAGCTGAGTTAGTGTGTGATTAGTACCAGGTGAGTGGTTAAATTGATTAGAAGTTGATTTGCTATTTGATTGGTTTCCACACAGTTTAGTTGGTTCTTTTGCCACGCAGTCGTAACATTTAATCAAGCAGCCTATTTCAGCGCCAGCAAGACGCCAGCAAACCGAAGAGCCTCAACAAAGAGCGGGAGTCTAGCTGTGGGAGTCCAGCAAGGGGAGGCCTGCGCCGAGGCGCTGTTGGAATAGATCCAAACCTAACAGTGCTCTGGAAGAAGCCATCTACTAGTCAGGTCTGTACCCTCCACCCCACTGCTCCTACTGTGCCTTTTGTCTTGCCTGTCCTGCTATGACTGTCTCTCACATCCCTGTTCTGTCCTCTCGTCCCGTCCTCTGCCCTCTCTCCGCTGCTGCTCCTCCAACCCCTCTAACCTCATCCCTCTGCCTCTCCCCCCTCCTGCACACTCTCTGGTGCACTCTGGAACTGTCACTCTTCTGCTAACAAAGCTGATTTCATCTCTGCCTTTGCCTCCCACCTCTCTCTCGATTTCCTTGCTCTCACTGAAACCTGGCTGTCCCCTGATAACACTGTAACTCCTGCTGCCCTGTCCTCTCTCTATGTCCTGTCCCATACCCCGCGTCTCACTGGACGGGGAGGTGGGACTGGTCTTCTCCTCTCTCCCTCCTTACTCTTTTCTGTCCCCTCCGATCTCTCCTCACTCTCTGTCAATACCTTTGAATTTCACGCAGTCCAACTAACCTCTCCCTGTCAACTCCTGCTCATTGTACTGTACCGCCCCCTGGGCCTCTAGCTCACTTTCTGGATGAACTTGACTATCTACTCTCCTCCCTCCCTCTCTGTCTACCCCAACTGTCCTGCTAGGTGACTTCAACATCCATCTCTCCAACCCCAGCCACTCTGCTGGATTCCTCCCTCTCCTTCACTCCTTCGACTTCTGTCTCTCTCCATCCCCTCCTCCCCACAAAGCTGGCCGTCAACTGGACCTCATCTTCTCCAGGGCCTGCTGCCCCTCCACCCTCTCTGTCACCCCCTGGACCTCTCCGATCACTATTTCATCTCTTTTCTCTGTCTCTCCCCCTCTCCCTGCTCCTCCTACTCCCACTGTCACCTCTCGCGTAACCTCCGCTCTCTCTCCCCCTCTGTCCTTGCCTCCACTGCTCTCTCTCACCTCCCTCCTATCGACTCCTTTTCACAACTCTCCATAGACTCTGCTACCTCCACCCTCTTCTCCTCCCTCACCTCCTCTCTCGACTCCCTCTGTCCCCTCACCTCCCGACCTGCTCGCCCCTCCCCTCCCCATCCCTGGCTCTCTTCTGCGCTCCGCTCGGCAAGAATCACACTGAGATCTGCTGAAAAGAAATGGAAGAGAACCAAACTCCCTGCTGCCCTAGACCTTTACCGCACTCTCCTCCCCTCCTTCTCCTCTACTCTCTCCTCTGCTAAATGTACTTATTTCCAATCTGTAATCCAAGCCTCCACTAACAACCCACGTAAACTATTCTCTACCTTCTCCTCCCTCCTAAACCCTCCCCCCCTCCTCCTCCCTCCTCTATCTCCCCTGATGACTTTGCCTCCTTCTTCTCTTCTAAAATCTCAGATATCCACAAACTCTTTAACACCTCTCCCTCCCCCGCACCTCCTCCTGCTCCAACCCCTACACCCACTGCATCCCCTACTAACTCACCCTCCTTCTCCACCTTCTCGCCCCTCTCAGGCTCTGACCTCTCCTCCCTGCTCCAGGGTCACAAACCCACCACGTGTGCCCTGGACCCCCTCCCCACTCACCTCTTTCAAGCTGCTGCTCCTGCTCTACTTCCCTTCATCTCCTCCCTTCTCAACACCTCTCTACTTTCTGGTCTCTTTCCCTCTGCCTTCAAAAAGCCTCTATCACTCCCATCCTCAAAAACCTACCCTCGACCCCACCTCCCTCCAGAACTACCGTCCTGTCTCCCTCCTACCCTTCATCTCCAAAACCCTTGAGCGGACTGTACACCGCCAGCTCTCTGCTTTCCTGTCCAACCACTCTCTGCTCGACCCTCTCCAATCTGGCTTCTGCTCTGCTCACTCCACTGAAACCGCCCTCCTGTCTGTCACCAACTCACTTAAGTCTGCCCGAGCTGCCTCTCTCTCCTCTGTCCTAATTCTCCTCGACCTCTCTGCTGCCTTTGACACTGTTGATCACTCTATTCTACTGTCCTCTCTCGCTGACCTGGGAGTCTCTGGCACTGCTCTGGCCTGGTTCTCCTCCTACCTCTCCAACCACACTTACCAGGTAACCTGGCGTGGAGCAACCTCCACACCTCACCCTCTCTTAACAGGAGTCCCCAAGGGTCAGTCTTGGGTCCTCTCCTGTTCTCTCTCTACACCCGCTCCCTGGGCCCCTCATCGCATCCTATGGTTTCTCATACCATTTCTATGCTGATGATGCTCAGATTTTCCTCTCCTTCCCCTCCTCTGACTCCACCATCTCCTCCGTATCTCTACCTGTCTGTCTGCTATTTCCTTCTGGATGCACTCGCATCACCTCAAACTTAACCTCTCTAAATCTGACCTCCTTTTCTTTCCCTCCTCCTCCCCTCCTCTGATCTCTCTATCTCTGTTCCTCTGGAATCTATCACACTCTCTCCCTCTTCCTCCGCTAAGAACCTCGGAGTCACCCTGGACCCCTGCCTCTCTTATTCCCAGCACATCTCCACTCTGGCACGCACTTGCCAATTCTTCCTGAGCAACATCCGAAGAATCCGACCCTTCCTCACCAACTACGCCACCCAGCTCCTGGTCCAGGCCTTGGTACTCTCCGCCCTAGACTACTGCAACTCCCTCCTGGCTGGCCTCCCTGCAGCCGCCACCCGTCCGCTCCAGCTCATCCAGAACTCTGCTGCCGCCTGGTGTTCTCTCTGCCTCGCTTCTCCCACGCAACTCCACTACTCCGCTCACTCCACTGGCTACCGATCACCGCCCGCATCCAGTTCAAGACTCTTGTACTAGCCTACAGATGCCTTGACCAGACTGCACCCAGCTACCTCCAGACCCTCATCTCTCCCTACACCCCCACTCGACCTCTCCGCTCCTTCTGCACTAGAAGACTGGCTCTACCTCCTCTCGCTCCCCTGCCTCCAGAGCCCGCTCCTTCTCCACCCTCGCTCCGCAGTGGTGGAATGACCTACCTACAGATGTCAGGACCGCCCAGTCCCTGACCACATTCAGCGCCTCCTTAAGACTCACCTCTTCAGACAGCACCTGTAGAACTCCTCTGTTTCCCCCTGGGACACTTTCACCCTTCCTTAAATTTGCTTTACTTACTCTTACCTGCCCCTATTTTACTGCATTTAATCCTGTACTTCAGAGTACTGTAATCTGCCATATGTTTAAACTGTAGTATTTGGTATTTAATCATATCTTGATGTAACTATCACTGTCACTTATCTGCTGTATTGAATTGTATTTTGTCACACTTGTACTTGCTTGAACTTGTCATTGTATTTATCTTGCTCTTATTTTATTACCTGTACTGTAACACTTGAAATGTATTTGCTTACAATTGTAAGTCGCCCTGGATAAGGCGTCTGCTAAAATAAATAATAATAATAATAATACCAAAACCCTGCATGCACCATTCTAACCCTAGGCATACAGAAACCAGAAAAAAGTAAAACGAGTTTGTGGACAGAATAACTCATAATAGAAGAAACTTTGTGAAACCCTCCTAATATTCTGTGGGTGTTTTGTCTTTAACAGTATTTATATGTGCGCTAATAAGACCAATGTATGAAGCTTTGCCGGCTGTCAGTTTAGGATTTATCAAGCCATTTCCATGTAATGCCATTATTTGCAGCAGCATTGCTTTTTCAGCTGAAATCTATTGGGATTTCTGAAGAGGGGTTGTAGTGTACAGGCTGTGCATATGTTACATGGGCTCAATGAGCAGAAACGCAGCATTTCAGTTTTAGTCTTAATCACAGGAAAGAAACATCATATTAATGGACTCATTCAGGTTTAAGATTTGTGTTTTTAGATGTGTCTTAACCCATTTAGTGCCATTGTCAGGACATACTTCTTTGTCATTGTTTGGAGCATATTTAACTGTGATTTTAATTTTCTTTATTGTTATGATAAATTAATTTTTGTTAACCACACAAGTTACATCTAAATTTTGGTGTTAATTCTGCAAAAATATCCCTTCAGATGCTTTTATGATGCCTCAATATAAAATAAGAAACTGAAGCCTAAAATGACACATGTAATGGTGTTTTCCAACCCACAGTGCTGATAAAGCTCAATTGTCTATGTTTTGAGCTTCATAGCCGGCGTGAAATTTCACTGGTCTGATTATTATGGGAACATGTGTTTGTCCTGAGAAGTGGAAGAGTGAAGAGTGAGGAGTCAGAGACGAACTGGATACGTCTGACACACAAGGCAGTGTGTGTGGTAATGTAGGATCATCAGTCTCTGTTTATCCATGCTATTGTACACTCAATAGTGTCAACTAAGAAAGAATACATGTCCTCCTACCAACAAGATCGAAATGCAAATGCTATCCAAGGGAAAGATCATCCTAGCAATCTGTTTTCTTTTCTCTGCTAGTAGATGACAGGAAAACAGGACCTTTACCATTTAAACTGCTACGCACGCAATAACACAGCCAGCTACCTTTGATCAGGAAATGGCCCTATATTCTAAAACCATACATATTATTAGAGGGTAACACTTTAGTGTCTCTAGTTACTGTGTAGTTACATAGTAGTTGCATAGTAAATGCATGTGTACTTACACATCATTACAATGTCATTATGCATAGTTACTTTTTTCACGATATATGTAATCAGTAAAGGGTTAGGGTTCAGTTTAGAGTTAGGGTTAGTGGGGTTAGGCTTAGGTTTAGAGCTAGGTTTAGGGTTATGGTTCAGGATTGGGTAAGGGTTGGGATTAGGGTTATATCATGCAAAAATGTACACATTAAGTACATTGTAACTGTGCCTAATAACATTGTAATTATGTATAAGTACACATGTATTTACTAAGTAACTACTATGTAAATGCACAGTAAAATACAGACACTTAATGCAAAGTGTTACCCATTAGACAGAGTTTTAATGACATGCCACTAAGATGCACTGACCACTGAAATGAAACATTCCACTTTACTCATATAATTGTATACGCTTCGCTGTAATGGCAGATTTGTACCAACCCTTCTAAAAAGATGAAGAAGCTGCCAGATTATACATGTGTGTTCCAAGAGACATGTTTTAGCAGCCAAAAGCAGCCTGAAGCATTTAATTCTCCCCTGTGCTCACAATGTGGACAGTCTGCCTCAGCAGCTGCTCATGATTCAGGTGTTTGAGTCTATCTAGAGTAGCAGACGGAGAAGAAAACACACTTATGACACCAAAATACTACCCCTGCCCTGTATAAAAGCAGTGTTTAAGTCAGTATTTTTGCCATGGCAGGGAGATCAGAAGAAAACTTGTGCATCAAAGACAGGTAATGTATTTCAAAATCGCTTACAGCTAGGCCTGTTTAAAAGAAATATAATAATTATAGGTATAAGAGAGCCCAAAAGAAGACAGGTTTCATAGATCAAAACAGGCTGAAATATCCTCTCCTCTTCACAGTTCAGGAGATTAACTGCATAATTAAACTTCCATCCATAACTCATTTCTAGGAACTAAATGCTTCAAATGTGTCCTGAATGATCCAGAATGTGTGCAGTCTTGAATATAGAAGCACCTCCTAGCCATTAAAACTAATGAGTCAGTCAGGTGAGGGAAAGTCCATTGGATATCCGTGAAGATGTGGATGATGCAGTTGAGATCTTCACTGTGTAACACAGTGTAATTACAGTGTAGCGAGAGACACGTCATTGTAAACTGTTACAGAGAAATGTTTAAGATAATGCATCAGTGTTAACGCACATATTTACTTTTATATAGAAACTTACATCCTGGCCAGAACCCCTGCATGCACGAGGGTGCTTCTCAAACAGATACATCTAACTGTGCTGAAGTGTATGCAATTCAAAATCATTACACTCGTCATCTGAGCTCCAGCAATTGTTATTTGTCTTCTGTACTTTTCCTACAAACAACACACACACACAGATAATTACAGAGAGAGAAAAGGGGGAACAATATAGTTTCACATCCAGTATCTCTTTCTTGATATTCTGCTTAAACCAGATGCATGCATTGATTACTGTACAGTCCTTGAAAGGAACTATGAAGTTAATTGTAACTATGCATAATAACATTGTAATTACATTGTATTTGCTAAGTAACTGCAATTAATGCAAAGCATTACCAAAGTATTTAACTGATAAGCAATTACCGATGCATTGAGGTTCATGTTAATAAACAGACAATGGACATGCAATAGGAAATGCATTGATATTATTTTTTTTTTTTACCCACGGTAAAACCATCAAGCCAACACCTTTACATTATTGTTGATTTGTTCATGTTTCATAATTCTATATGCCTACACATTTGAACATCATCATAATGAACAGAGAACTGCTCCTACTCTATGTCTCCCTGTACCAGTACTTCGTAAACAGCCCTTTGACACATGCAAGAAACATCTGGCTCTGCGGTATTCAGCAGAGTGTTCTGCGTTATCTCACTTCTCAGATACAAATACGTTTGTAGAAACAGACTCTGCCAGGGGTAATCAAGATCCTGGGCACCATTACCCTGGCAGCTTTGGGATGGGAGCTACATATCTCCTAATGCAAGGGCTTGCTCTCTGGTATATCATAGTCCTAATGTTTTACTAAGCTTCCCCAGACAACATATTCAGGGGCACTTTAGTTCATGCTAGAAATCAGACATCTTCCCTTTACTGAATGCAAAGACATAGTCAGCCCTGGTGATAAGTTTATTGTAACTTTAATGTTACACTTTATCTAAGAAAAGCAATTAGTGATACTGTACTAATACCTCAAGTCACAACCAGAATCAAAAGCACAATCATGGTGCTTTTGTCTTTGCAGTTTCTTTTATTGTTCTGCTCATAATTAAACCATGTATATATACTGCATAAGCACAATATTAAATACATACATTGCCTAAGCATTCCAGTCATGTTATTCCATTGCAGGTACTTTCCTTTGATCAATTCTTACAACCTTAACTTAATGTAGCCCAGAATATTTTGCAGTGAATGTCCGTGAAGGCAAGAATTAAATTTGGGATCTGCCTTGCATTTTTAAAAGTTTTAAGTTAACTTTTCACTTCAGCATGCTATTCACACCGTGCAAATGTGTATTATTTGTATTTCTAACCCTTGTATTATCACATTGCATTGCAATGTATTGTCATGTTTTATTTGTACGTATACAAGAGAAGATTTAACTGTCAGCCTAATTTTCACTGACAAGCATGAACAAGCACAAGTAAGCACAACGTTGACAGGACCATGAACAATACCCCTGCCAATCAGCACCCTCCGTGATTGCTAGGGAATGCCCACTGCCCATCCACTGGATATTTCTCTCAAAACTGCAGATGATTTATTTATTGCAGTGCTTTCTGCTTTCCTAATTCAAACAAGAGAAACTCTTCAATCCTGATTTGTGTGTCTCATTTTGTTTTAATGTGTCCATACGCTGGAATCGCACCTTGCAAGGGCAGAAGTTTAGCTCAAAGGGGAGAGTGCCCAATTCTTGACCACCAACTTATATACAAGCTTTGGCCACCAAGGTACTGTACTGGAAGGTTTACATTAGCTTGACCTTCTCTGAAAACATCCACTATAGGAACTGCTGTTTTTTATTATCTAAGACATTACCATAGAATTGCAGGGGCTGCTTTAAGCTCCACAGCCATCATCGTTTTCAATGCCAACAGGAAACCAGCTCTGACCTAGCACAAATCACATTTTTTTTTGATAAAATAACCAGGTCACGGCAACAGTTGATCTCAAATCTATTCCTTATTTTATGAAGTTCCTAATAGACTACGCTATGTGACCCAGCCGCTCTTACAGAAGAAATGCTGCACAGCTACAAGACAAAGGTAAATGGTTAAGGAGGGCAGGCGGGTGAGGACAGCCTCTTATTGACAAAGACGCCAATCCTGTAATGCACGTCGGGTTTGTCAGCCCATCATGACGTTAACATTCAATTAAAACGTTCCATTATTTTGCAGCCTCTGAGCACACTACTGTACTTCGAATTTCATATAATCGCAGGAGACATTTGTTACAAAAGATTGCATAACAGCAAAGTCTATATATCCTGTGGCATCTTTTTGTTTTTAAACTCCCGGTTAAAACCACTGCACAAAACAACGTGCAACAAATGCTGTCAGAGAATTAATTCAGGAAAGAGGTTACTCTTGCTGGAATAAGGTCAGCAATTAAATCTTTTTTAATGCTACAGGAAACAGTTACAAACTCCTCATGCAGTACATGTATTTGCCTTGCCGTTTCTATACCATATGTACATTAAATAAAAAGTATGCTTTTATTAGATATACTGTATATCTGGAAGATATCTACATGTAACTTATGTTTATTATAACAGCGGGTTCTTTTTGGATAAATCCTTTTCATCAGTCTACCGTCTTAGTGTTTGTCGTAATGGCTCGTATGTTCATATCTTATTGCAGTCTCCAGGGGTCTGCTTTTTCACGGTCTACACCAGGAGTCTTGCAGAACAGTTTTTGTCTGTATCATATCAAAACAAACACGATTACTTCAGAAGGTGCAATTAGTCATCCTTAACACAACAGAGGGTACATGAGTTCACTGATGCCCGTTCTAATGCCAGTGAAATGGGTTTATGGCCAAAAGACAAACAGATGTCATCGTTGAGGATACATTCCTTCAGGGCAAAAGCTGGTATGGATTGTACAGCACCCTGGGGACTCTTAAAAGCCTCTCTTTGAGTTTTTTTCTTCTTCTTGGCAAGCTGTCCTAAAGCAAGATTCTGAGATCTAAAATGCTTATAATAGGACATTTCTTCATGTTCACAGCAAATCTTGTGATATAACCAATGAACATATATCAAAGTAAAAACATGTGAGGATTCTGTTATATCACTGTATGAAGTATACCAGATTACTGTATATATTAGTGCCAATACATTGCTCAGATTGGCTTTCCCTATGGCAAAGAACTAAAAGATTCTCAACTCAATCATAACAGGGACAAGTAATAATGTGGTAATGGTACTCTAACACTTTAGTTAATGGATATACATTCTACAAGCATGTTTTTAATCATACTATTTCATTTATTAACTACATGGTACTTTGAGTGTATGAGATAACATTCTTCTGAGTAAATACAATCTAAAATGTATATATAAACACTTATGCATGTGATATAAGCACAAAAAATGTTTACAGCTTTCAGACAGTATAGCAATGCGCAATGACCACAGGTGGTCGAAAAAGTTCCACATAAATTGCAATTCAACTCCTGCAATTTTCACAGTTCTGGTCTGATCTCAAATATAAATCAACCAGGTGCTGAAAAAACTGAGTGAGAGGATGACAATTGAATACCTAAAGATAGGGAGCGTCACAAGTAATATAATCAGCTGTGCCACACGTTTCAGGGTTTGTTACTTGATTTAACTGTTTCCTCAAGGTCCCTATTGATCACAAACCCTCAGGGTGAGAATGCACTTCTCCGCTGTTTTATT
>JAGXEW010000063.1:583222-630007 GCA_030684275.1 Acipenser oxyrinchus oxyrinchus
CAGAAATACTGTGGTAAACTTTTACAAGGGCATGTGCAGAACAAACCATTCCAGTAATAATGCAGAGCACGTATCACTCTGTTATTGGCATTAAAGTCTGAGCTCTCAAGGCCAACTAGTGATAGTTTTGCAGATCACTCTGCAGGCTGGGACAGCAGCAGGAGACAGTGAGATTGTACTGACATATCCCTCTCTCAATGTTCATGCATTTCACTTTTGCCACATGCACCTAAGCGAGTCAATGCACATCTGTTAGGACAATACAAGGTGTCTTTGTGCATGTGTGTAAGGTAAGTGAGATGAGGAGGCTGTATCCATTATTTTAGGCTTCTGAAGGTCACGGCAGTAAAAAAAGAATGCAGGCATTATCCATTGCAAGTTTGCACCATTTAGTTTTGTAAGGAGATCACCTTAATTGTAATTCTAAAGTGATATCAGGTATACTAGCACATGAAGTAACCCCCTGGGGTTCTAGGTACTTTTTCAGTCAGCAAAATTGTACGGGAGCTGTTGTATCTGGAGGTATTCTATCATTTCAACTTTGGTTTTCCGACTGGTGCGTTCAGTTCAATCTGATCTCTATAATAATCTCTATAATAAGCACATGATTTCCAGTCTCATTAGCCACAGTGATTTCATCAGCACCTCTGGCAGTAGTATGAAGATTGATGTTTTGAGCATTAGGACAGCAGTCTGCAGGTGTGCATATTTCAATCTTGTGTGGCTCTTCAGCTGCTGTAGTCACAGGGCTGGGTTCATGTTTAATATCACGCGTTATTTCCAGTCTCGTTAAAAGAAGGGGAGTTTATTAACCAGGTGCTACTGCCTCGCCTGTTCCTGCCTATCCTTTTAAAAACAAAGCGCCTGTTAAAACCCACCAGTAGCAAGCTGCTCAGCAAGAGGAAGCAGGACCCCTTCCTAACTATTCCTTTCTTACGAACACTTACACCACTGCCATGCAGTGCCTTGAACCCTAGTCTCCTGAAGGGGGTCTGACTTCAAATGCATAAAACCTGCTCTAGGGCCTTGATTTGAATGCATTTATTGTATGTAGTAAAGTTTGTTTGAGCACCATTGTTAAAGTCACAATATTTAGATCCGTCCCTGTTTAGATCATGAACATAGACCCACAACATCTTCTCCAGGACCCAACATCATAAGAGTCACAGTATTTAGATCTGTTCCTGTTTAGACATAGACCCACAACATCTTCTCCACGACCCAACATGATAAAGGGTTTACTGGTGGCGTACAGAGGTAGACCATTGTTCAGCCATGATCGTAAGACAGAGTTCATCTCCTCCACATGTTGAAGGGGTTTCTATTGAAACCTATCAAACAGTAGTCAAGAGGGAAGACAACAACATTACCCCCCATCTCCAAATGAAAGAATGCAACAGAGAGTGACACATCTGTGTGATCCATAAGCCGCCTCTGTGTGTTGCTTTATAGACAGGTCGGAGGAGGGACTGCCAGTTGGTCCAAAGGTAACCAATAAGAAATTGCAATGGGCGGATTCCCAGACACTAAAGACTGGCCCTGGTTGTAAGCTGAACATTAATGGATAACTGTAAAGGCGGTTCCAAAGCTACACTAATGCATATCAAGAAAACACATTTTATTTCACTGCAAATCTACTGCTTTACTTTGCCGTTCAACAACCAGTGCTGTGTATTTCTGTAAAACTGCTGGGTAATAACCAGTAAGAAACCAGTAACAGTGAGTCCCAGTTCATGGCTGTAACTGGTTACCAGTTGCTGGAACGCCCAGAAGAGAAAAAAGGTCAAAGCATTCTCAGAACTGCACTGATAAATTTAGTAATTGAAACCACAGAGGAGTGAATGGGTGTGGTTTCAATTTTCAATACCTGCAGGGCTTGTAAGCTTGTACAGCTGGCAGTGAGAGAGAGAATGAGAAAGAGAAAGAGAAAGAGAAAGAGAGAGTTTGCTAGTTTAATTGTTTTTGTTTTTTTTAATACACAATTGCTGAACAGAGAGACATCTCTTAATATTTTTGGATCATTCAGTTATGATTATAATTGTAAGTACTCTAGTTCAGCTTTACCAGGCAAGACAGAGTTTATGTAATTACTTCTGGTACAGATAATGTTATTGAACATGTTTATTGATATGCTTTACCACACTGTGCTATTCTTTACAATGCTTGCCTATGCTTTACCATGCTTTCACTGTGCTTTATTACACTTTGCTATGCTTTTACTATGATAAACTTTTATTGGGGGGATGATCTGCTTTCCTCTGGCTGCCCTCCATCTTAACAAGCATGCAATGAGCACATGGCAAAAGTATTTTCACTGTCTGATCAAATACTGTACATCTGCAACAGCTGCTGACAAAATAGCTGCTCTTCAGTTGACAGTGCAGTCGATGTAAATCTACGTACAACAAATTAAAATATAAACGGGATTGAAATTATTTTCTACCGATTGCAACACACACAAAAAACGAATATTAGTTCCAGGTTGGGTATCATATACTGTAGAAGATATCCAGTAAAACAGCAGGCCCTCGTTACATTCTTATAGAGTCTTAGCCACCCCAGAGTTCTGTTGGCAATGCAGACGTTTTTAAACACTGACCTCCAGTTAGTTATAATGAAAACAAAATGGAAACTGTGGCAGACTGGAAAACCTCTGCACCCACCTGGCCTGCTATTAACGACGGTAATTACTGTACAGAGAGCACCTGCCAAGGCCTCCGGGTTCCCATGGATACACTTGCAAGATGAGGGAAGTTGAAGGGGAAGCCGGCACACTCCACAAACACCACCTGCTGCCAATTTTCAAAAAGACGAAATAGAGACAGAGAAAACACCGATATAGCAACACTATGAAGGGGACAGTCTGTATACCCAGTGGCTATGAAGTCTAGCTAGATACTGGGGCCATTTTATTGTTCTCCAAAGTGTGAAAACCTACTTCGACAGATGGTGGCTATATTCATGCAATAACGCTGCCTTTGATCAAGTGTTACACAGCAGGGCGATGTTGATATCAATCACAACAGCATTGTTCATTTACATTACCAGTAACAGTACAGTAAATTCCATTGAACCCTCAATTCATCAGAGGGGAAAAACAAGCAAGACAAACTAAACAAGAACCCTTCACAAAGTAATAACAGATTACACGAAGAGAGAAACACAGCCCACACCTACCTCTTATATCTCACACCCTGCAATCATATCCATTAAAGGCAGCTCAAGGGTAGCACTTATTCCAATGCTGCTAGGTTACAGCTGAGGAGCCATAAGAACTCTGTCTGGGACACTTCAAAGAGGAAGCCTTTCATTTCTCAGCTGCTCAAAAACTGAGGAGATTTCATTTTAAACCTCCGTGGTCTCTCAAAGATTGAATACGTTCTCTCTGGAGGTGATCCCAACAATTTGAACCTGAGTGCAATGAGATTT
This sequence comes from Acipenser oxyrinchus oxyrinchus, assembly GCA_030684275.1. Lineage (NCBI taxonomy): Eukaryota > Metazoa > Chordata > Actinopteri > Acipenseriformes > Acipenseridae > Acipenser > Acipenser oxyrinchus. Next base: position 586,652 of record JAGXEW010000063.1, read on the forward strand.
TTGATACACAATGATCGAACCACTTAAGACTTGGTTCGATTAGATTATTTGTCCATGCCGTAAATGGGAAAAGTTATGAATCTGAAAATTAAACCCAATGGACATGAATACTGAAGGACAATCCCTATGCAGGGAGTTGACTTTGTGGTAATTGTGAAAATTAAAAAAAGGAAAAAGAAAATGTCATCAAAGTCAACCTGTGTTTGAATGACCCATCTAGGAAACCAGACTAAGAATGGTCGTTATGCACACGTTTCTTTCCAGACAAGTAATACTGTAAATATGAAAGCATTCACCCCAGTGATTGTTTAAATGAGTTTTGAGCCTCATTTTAAAGTCTGCTTTGTAGTTGAACTGCTGGGATGAGGAGATGGGGGAGTGAGGTGAATTTAAGTACAACAGGGCATAAATATTTTTCTTTTGTACATGTATAGCCTGGGATATGGTGGTAATCCACAGTAAAGGGTTCTCTCCACATTGATACTGTTCTGCTTTGTCAAGACACGCTGTTTAAAAAAAACAGACGCCGCCACGTATACAGAAAAAGAGAGCTGTTATAATTGACTGTTTTTTTTTTCATTTGGTTCTGCTTCATGTACAGGCTGCAGGCGGAAGGGAAGAGCCGCTGTTGCCACGTTGCAGTCTTCTTAAAAAAATATTCCAGATGTTTTTGTTCTTACGAGTGAAGTTCCAGTAACAAGGCATTATGAATCCATCTGCTGCTGCCTGGCCTTGGTGTGACGCTTGTCTTGGTGGCAGTGCTGTGTGGAATCTTGATTCGCACATGCATTGTTGAGGTCTCACCACAAACACATTCTATTGCTAAGTACACTGTGTCGTTTAAAACAAACACTGTTTACAAACTGCTCATATTGACAGAATTACAGTATCGTAAGATGGAAATGAACTTTGACCTAATTGTGTATGTAGATGAGGATATTTCAATAGCGGAATTTCAAAAAGACTTTGCAAAACAACGGGTGTGGAGACAGCACTTCTTACAGCCAAATGATCATTTCGAGATATCTCAGACTGCATTTGAAGAGATATCTATAAATCTTCGTTTTAGATATAACCTCAGTCATAAATGTTGACACTGATGAAGGCTGAAGCTTATGTTAGCAGATGACCCAGGGGACACCACTGAAGGTTGGGCTATTCCTGAAAAGCTGTCCAGGTTACTTTGTCACAAAGGGAGGACAGTAAACCTACCACAGCCAACAGCATTACTGGAACTACAACATTATTCTGGAATACTGTTAACCAACAATGCCCTTTGAGCAAAACTTTCAAATAGAATGTGTCTGCTAGATAGCTGTATACCTCTCTGGTATTGTAGTAATGACATGCTTCATAATGGATCCAAACAGGAGATTGTCTGCAATTTGTATGTATATGTATTATATATATATATATATATATATATATATATATATATATATATATATATATATATATATATATATATATATATATATATATATATATATATATATATAACCTTTTAGGTAGCCTACATCCAAAAAACAAAACAAAAAACCAATCTGTATAAGCAAAATGTGTCTATATGTAATTAAGGGAAGTATAATATACTCCTGCATTTGCATGGAATGCTAACTTCTTTATATATACAATATACAATATTAACCAGTAGTTTAACCTGGAGATTAGCTTCACATCATATGGTTAGCTATCATATTCACTGATCAACCCCCTAAACTTGACTGCTTTTGTCTTTAAAAAAAAAAAAAAAATCAGTCTGAGAACTCAGTTAGCCAGTATTTTTACAGGCTTGGTCAACCTCCACAATGGAGGGGGCTGATCCTGCCCACAGTCAGCTGCAGTCAGACTTCTGAAAGCTCGTTCTGGAACCGTCAGATTCCTCCTGCCCCTCAAACAGTCAGCTGCTTCGAATTCGCTTCTCGTCGGAACTGAGGTAAGGGAACCTTTAAAACAACCTTCAAACTTTCGTTCGTTCGTTCTTTACTACAGTTCTAGTTCTTATTCAGGATGCCGTTGCAAACGAACAAGAGTACATGCATGTAATTCGTATTAATTGCGCAGGTCTCTTCAAAAAGTTTCTGCGCGCTGAATTCGTTTTGTTTATTTTGAACTTTGTTAAACTTTCCCAAACTTTTTTTGTTGTTGCTTTATTTAGTAATTTAAGGAGTGAGGTTTTTTTTTTTATACTTCATTTCCTCCAGACTTGTCTTTGCGCAGTGATTTGTTTTGTTTTTGTACCACTCCTTAATATTAACATTGACAAAGTTTAAACGTTTTATATCGTTTTGACCAAAGGGAACGTTTCATTTTATTTATTTATGTATTTACTTGTTTATTTTTCTACAGTTTTTTTTTTTCCAGACGTCTGTGGATGTGCTTTTTTTAAGTTTGGGAGTGAGCGTGCTGTTGTTTTGTTGAATTTGAGATCAGACGTTGCCCCGCAGGAATTTCAAATAATCCTAACATTCGTGGCAACGTAAGCTTTGTTGATGATTTATTATTATTTTTTTTTTTTAAATTTGTAAACTTTAATTTGATACAGAGAGATAGAAGTGAACACGTTTCAAATCTGCTTGTATAGATGCTCTGAACTGGGGTGCAGAATAGCTGAAACATGAAAGGGTTAACTGCATTGTGGAACTATTGTCTGCCACATAGGCAGTTGTGAAGTGGGGGCAGGGGTTTGGGGTGGGGTCTGTGGACTTTTCAACTTCGAAAGAAAACCCTCCCCCACAGTAAACCCTCCCCATTACTGGCTCCTGATGGAATGTCTGTTTCAAGTTATCTGTATTGTGTACTCTTATATTGGAATATAGAAAATGACTCTAAATTGTGAAACCACTTCCCAAATAAGTAAAACAATCCTGCTGGCTGATTTGCAACTAAAGTTTGTTTTTCAATGATCAGTTGCTTGGAGTCTAGCAGTCGGCCACTTGCAAAATGTTTGGATTGCCTGGCTCTTGTCTAGCAGGGAATCATAAATATACTTTGCTGATATTTCAATATTCCAAGAACACTGTAAATTACCGTGCTCATAATGGTTCACGAAACAGAATTATAAGAACACAAGACTGCTATTGGTGCGAACCTACTAACTGGTGTTTTTAGTTCAAATAGCGGTGTCCACATTAGCAAACGGAAAGTGTCTAGGGAATTAATTTTCCCTGCATGGAAAATGCCTGTCACTAATCTCCCTATGGATTAAAAAAAACAAAAAACCCTGGAAAGCGCTTGAGCCTCCTCAAAGACACGGGCTGTGAGAGTTTGAAAAGATAAAGCAAGAATTATATTTGTCATACCCGTTTGGATTTCACTGACAGTTTTTTTTGTTTATAGAGAATGCATTGCATTTGTTTCTATAAAGAAGCACTCTGATTGCCACTGGCAGGGGTAGTAAAAAGCATTAGTCACTTCGCTGTGAGTCTTCTGCAGGTACAATATTTGTTTTGTACATCTTGTCTGATGTGTACTGCAGGCTGTACCGCATGAATGCATTCCAAAGTAAGTAACGTGTTGGGTGAGGTTTTACATCCGCTAGAAACAAAACCTTCAGATTTGATTCTTAATGTGGACTGCGCCCTCAAATGATACATCATTGCTGTTATTCCAGACATACCCTCAGGTGATCTAAGCATCAATTTGAAAATGAACCGTCTTGGCTGATTTTTATTTTGTGTTTCGTTTTAATGAAGGGATCAATAAATCACCCGGATGGGGGGCAACTGTGTTATTACGGAGTGTTTAGTGTGGACGCTGTTTAGATAAAATATAGGAGGCTGTGTGGTCCAGTGGTTAAAGCAAGGGGCTTGTAACCAGGAGGTCCCCGGTTCAAATCCCACCTCAGCCACTGACTCATTGTGTGACTCTGAGCAAGTCACTTAACCTCCTTGTGCTCCGTCTTTCGGGTGAGACGTAGTTGTAAGTGACTCTGCAGCTGATGCATAGTTCACACACCCTAGTCTCTGTAAGTCGCCTTGGATAAAGGCATCTGCTAAATAATCAAATAATAATAATAATAAAATAGACCAAATTCTTCTATAAACAGCCAAAGCTGTGCAGTGAACACAAAAGAGATGGCTTTAGGTGGCTGCAGTGATGTAGGTGTCACTGTGTCAAATTACAAGTGATTCAAACACCGGACTTTCCGCTAGAGTCTGAGGGACAGCTCTGTAGCAGTCTGCTACCTTACAAAATAGCTCTTAATCATATTTTAAAGCTGTCCATTAAGTGCATTGAATGGATGTAGTCTGGCCTGTGGCCACACAGCTTTGGCTTTTCTGACTATTGCTGTTTATTAGCATAGCTTGCTTCCAAATCAAATACCCTGGGAAAAGGGAGTTCTTTTAGCCTTCAAAGTTTCTTTTCAGTCTACCTTCCAAAAAAAAAAAAAAAACCTGTTTCAGATACGTAAGGCGTCTAGAGAGCTGTTGGTTTTTTTCTGTAATTTACTCGGAGCTAAATCGAGTTCCAAACTAAATACAGACGTTTCAGGAGATGATGCTCTTTAGTGAACACGCGCTGCGTTACACAAAATGTACTTTCCGTGCTCCAAAGCAAACGGTGCCTCTGGAGAAAGACAGACGGGATTCCTTGTGTGTGAAGTCTGAAGCTTCGGCTGTTCACTTCCACATGAGCCCTCTTCAAAGAGAGCAGCACCGCTGACCTCGCATCCAGAGCAAGGCCCTTCTGTTGCCTTCCAACAAAAACAAGAAAAGGAGGAAAAAGACTGCCTGTGCCTGGTATCACTGAGTGGCCAAAAAATACAGTCTGACTACCTGTTCCACCCAGTTCCATTGGATTTGCTTTTTCCAAATAAAAAAAAAGCCGTGTGTTGGGTTATGCCATGTCTGCTCACAAATCCACTGCATGTTTCTTTATTATTAATATTATTATGATTAGTAGTAGTAGTATTGGTATTTAAGTCCATATTTGTCCAGAAAAGACATCACAAAATGTTTCTTTAATGTGCTGCATCCTTTTCTGAGAATTAAATATTAATGCAGACCAAATTTCCCTTTGTGTCAATATATATATATATATATATAGAACAATATATTGTCTCACAAATAAATACAGTACAGGTGGATTGACAGGACTGTATTCTGTACACTTTGCTGCAGTGTTTACTTAAAAGCTACAAAAACAAACCGCTTCTCTTCTCTTAAAAGAAGTGCCAAGGCCATGGTGTCCAAGGATACACTTTCTTCCAGGAGGGTGGGGTTTCATGACAAATGACTCAGTTATTGGGTCTCTTCTTATAGCCCTGGGCTGTGAAAGGTTAGCACCCGCATACAGCACTGGTTGCTCAAGTGAGATCAAAGCTGAGGGGGAATGAGCTGGCTGGTGAAAATGAATGGGTAGTAAGTGACACACCCTTACAGAAGCATTATTCATCTGATGTGGTGCATGAGTCGGCAACCTAAACTGCCCCTTTTATGCCACTTGATGGATTATCAAGTTAATTGGCTTTATCTTGATGCACATTCTGCTCTACATTACAGAGGACTTGTTTGCTGAAAATCCTTACACACAGTTCAGAAAAACATAAAGAGGAAACAAACTTGTTAGGAGTGGACTTGGACTGCTTGGTCCTGTAGGTATCTAACTGTCTCATTAGCTGGGATTGTAATTTTTCGTTTTTTAAAGGTGTTCACACGCGTGCACCAACAAGCTTGACCAAATAAATTAAATGCCAACAGCAAAACCCAGATTTGTGTTTGACCTCTGTTAGGGACAAGCCAAAAGTATTGAAAGAAACGCTATTGTGATGGATTAACTTCCTGCCCCAGAAGTTGCAGGTTCTTCAGGGGTAACCCAGGTAACTGCACAAAGAAATAGATTTGCCAACAAACGTCTTGAAATAACCCCTTTCCAAAAACATTCAGTTTGAAGGCAGTTGGAATTCCTGGGGTGAATAGTGGAGTCTGAGCAATGTGGTAACTTGGGGAGGTCAGGGGTCAGATGCCTTAGTCAGCCTGTTGGCTTCATCTCATCTGTGGAATGTGTTGACATCCTCCTTTTCAATCACAGCAGCTCCAAACAAACTGTGAGACCTTAGTCTTAGTTTTATCCATAAAATACAAATAATGAGATTGCACCAAATGAACTTCTTTTCATAATTAATCTCCATGCCTTCTCAGTAACATTTCAATGTACACAAAGATCCCTCCTGTATTGGAAAGGATGAAACAGGACCCTCTTCCACAGTGCTTCTTGAAAGAGGCTGAGGGCACCAGGCATTGTTAAAAAGTTGGAAGTCAATGAATCAATCTTCAGATAGACAATAAAGATAAAGGTTCTTTGATAGCCGTGTGCATTCATGCAATAGAAGAGATTATTAGCAGGGATTTAGAGAAGAGGGGGAATACAGGAATTGATTCAGGCTTGGGACAGAGTATCAGTAATTGCCCTTATTTTCAAAGAATCGGTACAGAAAATGCCACCATGCAGTTGTAAGTTCAGAAGTGCAGAATCATGTCAGAATTCTTGTTTTGTATCATTTTATACCTGTCTGTAGCAATGCCAGAGGCACCCTGCAGGTGTGATTCTGCATTTTGAAAGCTAGTGGTGACGATAGGAGTGAACATTCAAATATACAGCAACAGGCAAAAGTATTGATATTTTGATGATCGCACAGTATGGATGAAATGAGGTTACACCAGGATAACACCATTGAAATGAATTAGTGTGGCAGCATATATCCATACTTGGAGTGAGTCATTTAAATCTATAGAGGATTTGCAATTCATTCAAAGATCCATCAAATCTCTGCTATTTCTCAACACACGTCACAGGGTAGTGACAGATTTGCAGTTAATGCTATGAGCTTTAGGAATGCTGAAGCATAAATCTCTCCTTGTCAAATCAGTGTTCATTGGAGGGAAGCACAGAGAAGGAGGTAGGGGTGCACAGGCTAGTGTGATTCATGTAATGTAGTCTCCATCTGGATGACCTGTTCAGTGTATTTGCGTCAAAGTCTGGTCTTATCTGCATGTCGCAGAGATTCCAAAGAGATTCAGATTGCCAATAAACACAGAGATACAGTACCAGGCTTAGATTATCACCCCACGGAACTGGAGCTGAGAAAAGGTCATTGTGTCCCTTTGAGTGCTTGCACTGTTTGCAGTTCTTCATCTTAAGTGTTGGCCCCCGATCTGGACAGTGAACGTTTTATTTCTCAGATTTCTGGCCACTCGCACTTCTTTATATTTCCAGAACAACTTTTATAAACCGTATTCAATCCTCTCTCCCACTCTGTGTTGGATGGTCATATAACTGCCTGCATTGCTTTGTTACTTTATCTTAACCTGGGGTCTCTACATTAATGCATAGTTGTAGTCTTGGCTTCTAAAATGTGTTTTTTTGTTTTCTCCTTCCTTTGTAGGTTGAGATAGAAAATGCAGGTTTGGATTGTCTTCCTCCTGTGCCTGGGTGGCAAAGCCCTGGCTGCTCCTGTAAGTAACCTCTGCCTGCCTCCTTCCTCACACTCAACTCCTTTGCACCTCCAGAGACACGCAGATAGGAGAGAGAAAGACACTGCACTGGCACAGCTGAACAGTTTGTCAAGACTTTGACATTCAGGCTCTGAGTCTACATCAGAAAGACTGATGCAAAGTTAATGGGCGAAACATCAATTTGAGCAAACTGCTCAGCTGTGGGGAGACATGTTTTTATGTTTCTGTTGCTTCTATTAGTACCTACATTGTATGCCTTGTTAGTCTGGATCACCAAAATAAACTGGCTCTGGAGTTCATTCAGAGTACAGCTGCTAGTGATTTCAGAGAGGGGCGTGTCGAACATGGAGGTTGTGAATGGAGGATCTGCTTGCTTTCCCAAATGTGACGAATGTTTGCACAGACATTCAATACAAGAAGTTATTCTGCAGTATTCATATGACTCTGACTACAGTCTTTAAATATGACGTTTATAAATGTATAGGCTGTACTGGTGGTGTAGTGGGCTAATATAATACACTATGCTGCAACCTGGGGTTGCTTCTATATCAGGTCTATTGTAATGCATCTACATATCTTTCTGGGTTGGTTTGTATGGCTGTGTCTAGGGTATCCTTGGGTTGGTTTGTATGGCTGTGTCTAGGGTATCCATGGGTTGGTTTGTATGGCTGTGTCTAGGGTATCCATGGGTTGGTTTGTATGGCTGTGTCTAGGGTATCCATGGGTTGGTTTGTATGGCTGTGTCTAGGGTATCCATGGGTTGGTTTGTATGGCTGTGTCTAGGGTATCCATGGGTTGGTTTGTATGGCTGTGTCTAGGGTATCCATGGGTTGGTTTGTATGGCTGTGTCTAGGGTATCCATGGGTTGGTTTGTATGGCTGTGTCTAGGGTATCCGTGGGTTGGTTTGTATGGCTGTGTCTAGGGTATCCGTGGGTTGGTTTGTATGGCTGTGTCTAGGGTATCCATTTTGCCACAGTGATTGCTGACACTGATATTTTGTTTGATCACAGGCTGAGGATGAGGTCATCGATGAGGTGCTGGAGGTACGTCACATACATGGTTGGGGGTTGCCAATCTGACACCAGTGCATTCCAATCTAGGTTTATATTGAATCCCTTAATTAGTGCATTAAGTAATGTGTGTGTTTTTTTGTTGCCAGATGTGCACAAACAATTACAAAATATGTAAAATAATAACAGTTTCCTCCAAATATATATATAGATAGATAGATAGATAGATAGATAGATAGATAGAGATATATATAGATATAGATAGATATAGATAGATATAGATATAGATGGATAGATCAAATATATATAATCCAGGATAATTAATTTCCCGTAGTGACTGAAAGTTATTATAGATTGCAGTTTCTTGTTTTGCTTGGAATAGTTGATGGAGAGCACCTTGAAAGGATTATGCGTGCAAGTCTTAACAGTAACTCCTTTCTCTGGTATCAAAGTGATCAAGGTTGAGAAAAGGCTGCATCTTCCCAAACCTTTTAGAAATCCCATCTCCTTGCCTTGCACTTTCCTTTATTACCTGTGATAAGAATTCTGTTTCTAAAGTTCTTCACGTTTATATTCTAAGCTAATCAACGCCCATCTCTAACTCTAGGAGCTGCCAGTGGGCTCAAACCCAGTCCAGGTGGAGACCGGAGAGTTCGATGAGGCCATTGAAGTTGAAGAGGAGATCCCCTCTGAGAGTAAGTAGAGAGCTGTGTGTATGAGCCAGGGTCCCTGTTTAGAGCCTTGCAGTCATTGAAGTTGAAGAGGAGATCCCCTCTGAGAGTAAGTAGAGAGCTGTGTGTATGAGCCTGGGTCCCTGTTTAGAGCCTTGCAGTCATTGAAGTTGAAGAGGAGATCCCCTCTGAGAGTGAGTAGAGAGCTGTGTGTATGAGCCAGGGTCCCTGTTTAGAGCCTTGCAGTCATTGAAGTTGAAGAGGAGATCCCCTCTGAGAGTAAGTAGAGAGCTGTGTGTATGAGCCAGGGTCCCTGTTTAGAGCCTTGCAGTCATTGAAGTTGAAGAGGAGATCCCCTCTGAGAGTAAGTAGAGAGCTGTGTGCATGAGCCAGGGTCCCTGTTTAGAGCCTTGCAGTCATTGAAGTTGTAGAGGAGATCCCCTCTGAGAGTGAGTAGAGAGCTGTGTGTATGAGCCAGGGTCCCTGTTTAGAGCCTTGCAGTCATTGAAGTTGTAGAGGAGATCCCCTCTGAGAGTGAGTAGAGAGCTGTGTGTATGAGCCAGGGTCCCTGTTTAGAGCCTTGCTGTCATTGAAGTTGAAGAGGAGATCCCCTCTGAGAGTAAGTAGAGAGCTGTGTGCATGAGCCAGGGTCCCTGTTTAGAGCCTTGCAGTCATTGAAGTTGTAGAGGAGATCCCCTCTGAGAGTGAGTAGAGAGCTGTGTGTATGAGCCAGGGTCCCTGTTTAGAGCCTTGCAGTCATTGAAGTTGTAGAGGAGATCCCCTTTGAGAGTGAGTAGAGAGCTGTGTGTATGAGCCAGGGTCCCTGTTTAGAGCCTTGCTGTCATTGAATTGGAGTATACACCCTGGAATGCCTTCTTTTTGCCCTCAAGCATAACGGTGTGTTTTACATTTCACAATTGGGAATCGGAAGGAATTCTACCTGGCGTTTGTCAGTTTTATTTTACACAAAGAAAATCAACTACAACTACAGTATCAGCATGCAGTAGTGGATTTATTTTTTTAAGAATAGTTGTGTTATAAAATGGAGTGGGGGGCGGGGGAAACAAACATAAAATGGATACATATATGGGAACCTTAACATGCACACATTGACTGCAGGGGAATAACAATCCTGCCTTTTGTTTGTTTTTAGACCCCTGTCTGAACCACCACTGCAAGAAGGGCAAGGTGTGCGAAGTGGATGAGAGCAACACACCCATGTGTGTATGCCAGGACCCCTCCAGCTGCCTTGCCAGCACTGCTGAATTCGAGCATGTGAGTCCCCCCCCCATTCTGGTTCTCCTTGTCAATCAAATACCTTTAATATCAGTGGAGTGGTGGAGAGGCTGCACAATGCATCATTAATATCAGTGGAGTGGTGGAGAGGCTGCACAATGCCTCAGCCCTGCAATGCTCAGGATATATTATTCAGTGTATATCTTTCCCAGGTCTGCGGCACTGACAACAAGACCTACGACTCTAGCTGCCACTTCTTCGCCACCAAGTGCGCCCTGGAAGGCACCAAGAAGGGACACAAGCTGCACCTGGACTATATCGGACCCTGCAAGTGTAAGTAAAGGAAGCACTCTGGGGCAGGTGAATGCCTATTACAGTTCCTTAAGGAAAGGGGTTCCAAGAGAAAAGGAGCAGATGCCTTGAGTTAAGCACTGGCCACAATAGTTCTCGCCAAGTCAGTATCTCAACAAAGCCAGCAGCAGCAGCAGCTGGAGGCAGTGATTGATGTGTGAATGGAAAGGCCCCAGTCTCAGGTTTAAACGCAGCATGCAAAGCCAGAACAGACCAAGCCAGAACTTGCCCTCCCCTCCCTTTAATCCAATGTATAATCTCGGCGTTCCATTATCCAGTGCAGTGGAAGGGAAGGAGTTTAAGGAACGAATGGAGCTCAGCAGGCTAAAATTGAATGCCTACAGAAAGCCACTACGTAACTGGAGAATGAGCAAAAAATACATCTGTTTCTGAGCTTCAGAAAGCACAGAGTGCAGTTTATTTATAGCCACGCCCTGCCCAGGCAGCTGGCTTGTGGTTTATATGGTTTTGCTGTAGGAAGGCAGATTTAGGAACCAAATCGCTTGTTTTCATAAGCCTCCTTTGCTGGTTGTAGTTTTTCTGGGATTTAGATACGATGTGTCTAAATACTTCTAAGGAGCCCTAGATACAGAAGTGGCTTTTAATTATTTTTTTTTGTTTTAAGATTTGGTGGTTAGTGATTTTCATATTCATGTTCTTTTCTTTCCTTTCTTTGTTTGCACAGTCATCGCTCCCTGCATTGACAACGAGCTGAATGAGTTCCCTCTGCGCATGAGGGACTGGCTGAAGAACGTCCTGGTGTCCCTGTACGAGCGTGACGAGGACAACAACATGCTGAGCGAGAAGCAGAAACTCAGGGTGAGTCTCCCCCTCTGCCTGCTACACACGAGGCAACTTCACTCCACAGCATGGCAGGGCAACACAGCAACACATTCTGCTCCGAGTCAGAATCTGAAGGGTGCTGATAGACTCAAAGCTAAGCCTGCAACAGTGGAGCTAACTGAAATGATATTTTGGATGTGGGATTGGATACATTTTTAAATTTCTGTTTCTGAGAAGGGCCTCTGCACCTCTTGTGCCTCCACAGTGCAGCACAGCCTGCGTGTTGATGAGGTTGTGCGCTAACTCTCTCTCTGTCTGTCTGTCTGTCTCCTGGGTGCGTTCTCCTGCAGGTGAAGAAGATTTTCGAGAACCAGAAACGCCTGCAGGCTGGCGAGCACTCCCTGGACCTGCTGGCCCACGACTTTGAGAAGAACTACAACATGTACATCTTCCCAGTGCACTGGCAGTTCGGACAGCTGGACCAGCACCCCATTGACGGGTAGGTGGTAGCGCTACGCACGGGGCTGCACGGCTTCTTTTGCATCGGGCACCTTCGGAAAGGGAAGGCAGCTGAGCGTGATGGTGTTTGTGTTTCAGATACCTGTCCCACACCGAGCTGGCTCCTCTCCGTGCTCCACTCATCCCAATGGAGCACTGCACCACCCGCTTCTTCGACCAGTGCGACACTGACAATGACAAGTACATCGCCCTGGAGGAATGGGCTGGCTGCTTCGGCCTCAAGGAGCGTGAGTATCCACAGGCAACAAGCACCATCTAAACCAAGCCAATCCCTACTGTATAATAGTATGTACAATATGTTGGCTACCCAATCGAAGACTCTTGCAGTAGAGTACATTAAAACTAAAAAAAAATCATTCAGGGACTTCAAATATGTATATTTATCCATGCAAATATATATATTTTTTTTATATAGTATCTTTGCACTGGGTTAACAAAATTGAGTTTTATAACTATTTACTATTTTCCTATGTAGTGTCGTAATAAGGTGAAACTAACAGTTTCTCTTTTTGTTTCTCTTGCAGAGGACGTTGACAAAGACCTTGTCATCTAAACCCAGCTAATCGCGGACACTCCATTTCCTTTACTGGGACGAGGTGCTAATCCTTAGATGCTAAAACACAGTACCGGTGCTAATCTCTCATTTTATCAACCTACCTGTACCACTAAAAAAACACAGACACGCTTCCGAGCGTAAATCGCAAAACTAACTGAAGTACCTTTTAGTGATGTCAAAAAAGATAGTAGAAATGTAACCCAGGCCATTAACCCCTTAATAAAGAGCATGCTGGTGAGGTAGAGTTTGTGTGACCAAGCTTTGTGGAGTGCTGTTAACCTGACCGGTGGACCACGTATGTTGTGAAGGGTTTGTGAGATGGATGTTTTAATATAAGATTGGGTAATGTGTCTCATTCCAACAGGGCTTGAATTTAAGTACAATTTGGCATAAACAAAGATTTAAAATGTTACACAAATAAAGTTTTTAAATAAATGTATTTTTTCCCCCTGCTTTTAAACTTTTATTTTATTGCTTTTGTGCTTTAATTTTGGGTGGCATCAAACTTTCTGCTTTTCTTGTTCTTTTTATGGTGTTTTTTTTTTTTGTAAGTTTGGGGTTTTTTGTTTGGATTTTCTAGGTTTTTTTGTATTCATCTATTAAATTTGAGCCCTGCTTTGTGTGTCAAGACTGCGTTTTTTTTTTTTTTTTAATTTTATCCGAAGGGCATGTTGAGTGTTTTAAAAATAAATAAAAAGGAAAAATAAATTTGAACGAAATGAGGGTTGAATCTACTTGAGGTTGAGAATTTTTCTACCTCTTAAATGTTCTCGACTTTTTTTTTTTTGCCTCAGTGTGAGCATTCTACAAGTCTCAACTTAAATAAAATGGATTGAAAAATTATTAAGCTTTTGCATGCATCTTAAATATGCGAGTTGTCTTATTCATGATGTATTTTTTTTCCTTTTAGCATTAGCTGCATTATCAATGGTCTCTCATTTCTTGTATTGTACTACTATTTTTAGTAAATCTATTTAAAACTTTGAGTATCTCTTCCTGAAGTGGCTTAAATACGCAGCAAAAGCTAAGAAAAAAAGTATTTTACCCTCCATGTATTATTAGACTTACAAGAAAATGAGACTGTTCTGTGTCTTGAACAGTAAGGCCTATGCAAACCTTACCAAATGATCTGACATGACAATACAGTGGCACTACAAAGACAATTGAATGGTTTGCTGTTCTAAGGGCACTTCTGGCACCTATCATGTCTTCCAGGTGCTTTGCAGGCATCTCTTGACTTGCAGTTAAACATTAGACACAGATAATGACTTCTAATCAAAACGAATGTCATTTTCTTGCCGTTTCTACTATTGCACTAACCAAAGAGTTAGCCAGAGTTTTTGTGGAACGGGTTACTTCATTCATGGTAATAGGAGACAACATGTGATCTTACTGGTCAATACCACGTAGCAGACAGAGACAGTGAGTGCACACATATGGTTTCAGTTTAACACAGACTGCAACCTAAGCTCTAGATAACATTGCCTCTTGCAAAAGCCAGCGTCTTAATTTAACATGACCAGCAATTAGAGGTTTTCTTAAATGATACGTTCGCTGGCCTATTTTAAAAACCAACCCCTCTGTTGACAAGTTACAGACTCAGTAAGAGCAGGAACGAATAGTGTGTCCAGTCTGCTGGCAGAGTAAGAAAGAGCATTCAGGCTCAAGGGTTTGCTACAAACTTCTATTTGTCCCAGAGGAAGCGTATAGTACATGCAAACATCTGTCTAGACAGGACAGGTGTGGACATGCAAATACTATGCACATGTGCTAAATACATTAGTCCTAGTGTGTGTGTTTTTTTTTTCTAATTTATTTATTGATTGATTGATTTTTTTTTTAATCAATTTAAAGATTTTAGGCTGATTTTTATAAATGTAGCATGCATTTAACATCTAGTATCATATATGTAACAATATATCAATGTAGGAATTTGTAACTTGTTACTGAGTCTTATGAGTTTCAAATCCATGTGAAATTCCATCACTGATCAAACCCATAAACTGGAGTGTCTTTCTCTCTGGGCTGGAACGAGTTAAGTCAGTTATGTTATTACCCTGGAGGCTCATTTCAGCACTCCCTCACAACAAACTAAGAATTGTAATGAGTGATACTATTGATGCAGAGTATAAAAGGCTGAATTGTCACCGAGCGGTTTCCATGGCAATACGGCTTGCATTTTTTTTTGCCAAAGTCACTTCTTGTCTGGAGGAGAATACATGAATTCGGAGTATATTCCAATGCGGTCTGGTTTAATTACATTTTGTAAACTCTCAAAATCTTCCCCCTGTTTAATTTGATTAAGTAGCAGATGATTGGCGCTGGTTATAAGGTTCTTCTATAAAAATAACTGGTAGGTTAAACAGTTCAGACAAAGCAAGCCTACTAAGCTATTCCCTCATAAAGACAGAGGAGGAAGGCAAGATCTTTCCAGCTCAAGCCACTACTGCCAAAAAAACAAGAAGCACAAATATAACTCCTACTGCCGATATCATCTAATGAATGTAATCGCTTTACCTCTGCTTTCATGTGCTCTCTGTCAAAAATGTAATCACATTTCCATTGCGTGCACAGGCACAGTGAAAGCTTTAACTGTGGACACATGGAGACATTGCCTCAGCATGAAGTAATCTCAGTGTATGGATACATATCAACTGACAAAGAAACTTGAAAGAATCAAAATGATGATGGGTTTTTTTTTTTCTATCCTGGCAGTTGTGTGATAAGACTTCCTTTAATAAAACAAAACACAGGGCCTGGTTGATTTCAGGAGACAAGCCTCAGAAGATGGCTGGTATCAATTTACATCTCTTTCCACCCATCAGAGCCCACACATGGGAATGGAGTCTTTGTCTTACAATTTTATGATAAAAAAGTAAAAGGAAATCAATGTTCATCCTAAACTGCGTGGAAATGATGGATTTCTATTTCTATTTTTGCTGGTGTTGTCCCGAAGAAGAAAAAAAAAAAACACTAAGTCAGAATCCCATTACTTTTGCCTAAATAATAAGATTCACCATAGTTTTACCATTCTGTACAGTGTTCCTACTGAGCTTCCCTATGTGTTATTATGCCTCAAGCACCTACAGTATCAGTTACGCAGTTTGACTATATCCCGTAAATTTGGAAATAAAAAAAATTATGATAAAAGTTTTGACTGTTTTTCTCACTGTCAGAACGTTTTTGTTTCTTTTATTATTCTCAAGTTTCATACATTTTAATTATAGCCAGCATTTACCATGGTGTGCTAGACATCTTCAAGACTAAATTTCATAACAACAAGTGCAAGCACTGAATACTTCCATTAGAGTCCAGTCTAGTACCAGCACAATTACAGCCGGTAGTTTACAGGCACAGCAAAGCAATCCCAAGAGTTTAGCCTACTGTGAAGACTGTGAGACCCGGTTACCAGCTGCACCCTCACAGCCTGATACTCCCAGCCAGGAATCTGACACCACAAGAGGCTGAGCCAGGAAAACAAGCAGCAGCAGCAGCAGCAGCCCCACCCAGAGAGAGGAGAGCTATCCCTGCAACTGACGCAGTGAGAGCAAAGCCAGCAAAACATGTAAGCTGCACCAATCCGGATGTGTGAGTAGCATAGGCATTCTGTGTGTTCCCTTTGGAGCCATATAAAGAGAACATTCCATCGACTCGACACTCTGCAATCCTCCACACTTCCACAATCAAGACACAAGCCACATTAAATGATACTGAACCCTCCATAACTGCTAAACACTTCATATATAACTATGTAGTGATATACATGAACTATGTAGTAAATGACATCACAAGCACGTTAAACAGAAATAAGTGTGTAGTTACCATGGCATCAAATGCCTATAAGTACCTCCACTGTTTGTTTTCAAGCACATGTTCCCTTGACAAAGGTATGTTAAACATACCAAAACATTAGGAAGTTGGTAGTGTTAAATATAGAGTAAAAGAGCTTAATAAATTCAATGACAAATGTTTCAACTATAAGTCTTTCTTAATGTCGTCAATGTTGAAGATGGACACCATTCATTTAATATTGTCAGGGAACAAAAGCACTGTCATTGGTTGGTCAGATGGATCCCCTGTTTGGTATCAGGTGTCCATACTGTACCACTTTAAAGCAGTGTATATCCAGTCCCATTGCAGAATGGAGGCCTCAGTGAAAATGCCCCCCTCTTGAGGTAAGTGAAGTCATGGGAAAGTTGAGTTGCAAACACAAAGGCAGTGTGGAGCTGGGCTGGATAACAAACGGCTCATTTAAAGGCACAGTGTCCCCTGTGGTTTTCAAAATAGTTTGTAAATATCTCAAAGGGAAGGAAGTCCAGTGTGAAAGGAGTTTGTTTGTTTTTTTTTCAATCTCGCCCCAGCGGACACACCATTAAACCACAGAAACAACTCTGCTCGACAGAGGCCAGGGGCTGTTCAGGTCTTCAAAGCTGGCTGTGCAGGGAATCTCTGTCTTGGCCATTGCTTGAAAATGTAATAACATCTTTTTTTTCTGCTTGCACTCTGGGTTATAACAGAGTGATGCAGTGGCAGGCATCCAGTATCTACAAAAAGAGGTCACATTTGTGTCCCGTTCATTTCTGTATGCAGTGATTTTGGAATGCGGTCATGTGGAATATTGAAGGCTAGGGTGACAAACTCATTTTCAGTGATTCAAACCCAGGTCCCCAGAGGTATAAGACAGGGAGTCTAGTGAATAACCCTACTGCGTCAGCTGGTGTTCTGGGATCTGGGGTGTGCAGTTTCAGGGCAGGGAATGCGATCAGAAAAAGATGAAGCGCTCCCTCTGGAGGACAATCGCAATCAAAGCGCCAGATTCACAAATATCCCTGTACTTCAGGTCAGGTGTGACAGTATCACTTACAAATGATAGATTTCTCCCTTTTGTTTTACCTAAAGATGAATTGTAATAAGCCCATCTGTACAGTCCGCTCCAAAAGTGGTTTAGCAAATGTGTCAGACAATGTCTGATTGCTTCAAGCAAAACTGAGAACGTTCAGTACATAAAATTGTATCTATTGTTTTAGCTAATGGGCTTCAGGGACCAGGGCAGCTTCTAGGCAATCAGAAACAGTCCGGCGAGGTCGGGATATGTGAGAGTAGAAGGGTGAACAGTGCATTGCAGTAATCAAGGCACCAGAAGGTATGAAGGATAACTGACTTGCACAACCGCACCCCACAGAGCTATATATGCTGTGTGTGTAGTTGGTTAGCCCAGAAGAGATACTTTTCTGATGTCATTAGTGCTGCTACTAGGGTTAGGCTGTACTTGCTTGGTGATGTGATGGCAAGGTCTGTCTGTTGGGTGGGAGGGTGAGTCCTTTTTAAAGAACTGGCGAGTTTGGAGTATATTGGCGGCGAATACTGATATCGCTAGCAGTTACCACTGAGCTGGGACTGGCTAAGATAACAAAACACAAACCAAAAATAAATAAATGGTGATGTTCTGGACTTAGATTCCAAAGAATTCAGACAGGCAGGTCTATTTTTTTATTTTTGTAAACTTTGTATTGCCATTTTCAGCAGGCAATACAGTTCTAAACTGCTCATATTTACAATAATAATAATAATAATAATAATAATAATAATAATAATAATAATAATTTGTACATACAAAAAATGAATTCCTGTCACTTTAAAAGTTCGACTTCACTGGCCCTGTCTGTCAGACTGAGCCCTCTGGTCTAACTGGTCGGCAGGGTTACCTAACATACACAGTCCCGCCCAGCTCTTAAAGGGTTTCCCAGAATGTTCCACAGGGGCTCACTGGCGGATCAATCAAACTTGAAACTGAGACCGCCTCCTCCCCACACTCATGCAGCAGGGGATCGGGCACTCACTGGTCTGAAGAGCTTCTCCTCACAAAGCGTAAATCCGCCCACATCAAAGCGTTCCTAGATTTGTTCTCTGGAATGCCAATGAAACTATGACATCACGGGTTTTATATTAAGAAGTGCTGATTGGCTGAGAGGCCGTCCATCTCAGATCAAATAGCGCTTTCTTCTGTGCGGGGTTAGCCAATGGTTAGGATCATCGGGAGAATCTGTACACCGATTGGCTATTAGTGCTTGTCGGTTGAATGTGACCTGTATGATTGGTTCTAAACTGTAGGTGGTTGTCTACTGATTGGAGGGCAGGACTTTTATTTAGGTTGTCTCCCCATTATATGAGCGAGCCGGTAAGAGCACGCTGTGAAGTTGCTGGATAGGCAAGGCGGTTTGGCTCGTTGCTGTTCGTTAATCGCATTATAAATAAAACATTAATAAACCCGTAACACAGGTAAGACCAATTAAATGTACATGCTGCATATATTTCATTTCTGTTAGCTAACCTCTTTGTTCGTAGGGATTTGCTGCATGGAATTATGAAATAAATTTTACGTATAATATCATAAAGTGTTCTTGCCATCGAGCGGACAATTCTACTTTCTTGTGACTGCCTTTATCTTTGTAATTTAGATTATACGCGTTTAGGTCGAATTTAAAATAAACGAAGAAGGGTTGTAGTAATGTCATGATTAATCAAACTGATGTGTGTGTCTTGACTGGCATGTTAACGATTAGATATGCTATTTAAGACTAATCTTGGCACAATTCAGCTCTTTTTGCAAGACTAGTATCAATCGATAAATATTGTAATTCTAAGGGTGATTGTGTTGATATTAGGAACTTTTTTTTTTTTTTTTGATACAAATGCCACCAGTTAAACAATGCATGACCACTTACTTGGGTCATTGATCTACTTCCATTTTTAGCAAGGCCTAGCTGACCGAACCGTTGGCATGGCTCTTTTAATACGACTATATAACGCGGGTTTACACTGAAGATACGCCTATTAACATACGTGGTGGTGTGTCGTACAGTTACCGTGCAGTTAACACAATTGAATGTGGGGTTAGTACAGTCCAGTTGGTTTGAAAGAAAAGCCTGGATGGCTATTTTTGTTGTACCGGTACAGAAACGGGTTGGGGTGGCTAAACCTGTCGGCCTTCATTGAATTATATGCAAGACCGGCAAATGTTGTTGTTTGTAGTGCGCCTATTTTTAACTATAACGTAATTAAATACCGCAGTCCTCTAAATGCATGGTTAGCTATCGAAGGTTTTGTTGAAAGCCATGTGTTTTGTTGCATCTCCTTGTGTCCTTTGTTTACTAGTACTGGCCAAAAGGGTATGACCACACACAAAAAAAATAAAAAAAATACCGAACTGTTTGAACCTCTTCTGGTTTTATTTTTTTGTTCTCATGGTAAAATTAGACCTGGGAGAATCTCGTTCATTTACTGCTACCTGCAGTCAGTTTCTTTCAGATTTAAGGTGCGTTTCTAATGCTTTATCATACTACCGTGTGACGCTGTAGTTGATGCGGCTGCGCAATAAAGGGCTGTTTGTCTAGGAAATCCTGATCACACGTATTGCGCATTACTTTGACGTCATCACGATGATGTACAGTACAATTGAGATGTGAGGTGTGTTTTTTTGTGGCTAGTCAGTGGATACGTACCTCGTGGTTAGATCCTTACTGGTCTTGAAATAAAACGTTATACATTGAAGTAGTATTAAAGCTTCATGTTTAGCCTTAAACCCATTTTTGATTTCATAATTCCATTCAGTACATTTCCCCACCCCACCTCTGCCTGTTTCCCAGTGGGTGGTATTGATGTCCAGTATTTGGTTGAAGTAGTTGCTCTATTTCTGTGCCTGGTATTGATAATACCATATTAGGGCTCTTGATTCATGCAAAGGGGTGGATGGATTCATATTGTTCTGATCTATACGTCTGTGGTTAAACCCTGCTTTTAGGTATAAGATTTGTTTGTACACTTGAGTGTGGGGTGTGTTTTTTTTTTTGTTTTATTTTTTTTTAAAGCCAGCCTCATTTGTCACGGATCAGGGATGAGATTTGTGTGCATTAATTGTGAGAGCAGATGGCCAGGGCTCACCCCAGCAGGTGGAGTTTCCAGCCAGTCTAATCCAGTTGCTACCCCTTGTGCTGCTACATTGCAAAAAGACATATTGCTGCTCTAGAAAGAGTGCAAAGAGGAACCAGAATTCTGGGTTTAAAAGGCATATCATATGCAGACCAGCTAAAAGAAAAATATATATATATATATATATATATATATATATATATATATATATATATATATATATATATATATATATATATATATAAAATTCCATTGTGGATTAAACTGTTAATTTTATTTGGTTCTGGGGTGTCCACATTTCTTTCCATGGAAATCTAATTACGTTTTGGGCTTTTATTTATTTTGACTCTTTGTAACCCCTGTTTACAGCCTGTGCAGTTTTAGAGTGAGACTGCTGAGCAGAGTTACACCAGCAGCTGCAGAGCTATATTGAAATCCACATTGGTGCAATTGTCAGCTTAAAATAAAATCAGTGTACTGTAAGGTCTGTGTGTAGATAGATAGATAGATAGATAGATAGATAGATAGAGATCAATTTCTATGTGCTTTGTTTTTACCTTTTGGCAGCAACCAGATGTGAACTTGGTTATTAAATATTTAATTTTTTTCCAGCTGTCCAAAGAAATGGTGATGGAGAAGCCAAGTGCCCTGCTGGTTGGGCGGGAGTTTGTCAGACAGTACTACACCCTATTGAACCAGGCACCAGACTACCTGCACAGGTAATGCACCGTTTCCACTCCTATTCTGGAAAATGAAACTCCTGGAGCTTTTTTCACTTTTCTAGTTTGTGCAAAACTAGCAAACCTATAGCTCTTGTTAAACATAGTTTGAAGCAAGAGCTGCACAGACCTTTGGGCTAGAGTTTTAGTTTTAAATGTTCTTGTTTAATATTTGTAGCTACTGCTTTTGTGTGTGTATAAAAATGAAACAAACAGTTGCTGTTAATTGTTTTGCAGGTTTTATGGGAAGAATTCCTCTTATGTCCATGGTGGTCTGGACAGCAGTGGAAAACCTGCTGAGGCTGTTCATGGACAAGCCGTAAGTATATGCAGTGTTGAGTCAAACTGTTCCCAAACTCCCAATCTGTATACAGAAACTGTTTTTTTGTTAATATTTTATTGATGCACCTCATCTAATGTGTGTTTTCAGGAAATTCACAAGAAGGTGATGTCCTTGAGCTTCCGAGATTGCCACACAAAGATCCGCCATGTGGATGCCCATGCCTCTCTGAATGATGGGGTTGTGGTTCAAGTGATGGGAGAGCTTTCCAACAACATGCAGCCCATGAGGAGGTTCATGCAGACTTTTGTGCTGGCACCTGAGGTGAGGGTAGCTTTATGATGGACAAAGGATGTTTAAGGCTTTTTATTTATTTATTTATTTATTTAGTTTGGTGTAACTTTTATCCTTTTTCTTTAGGGTACTGTTGCAAACAAGTTCTACGTTCACAATGACATTTTCCGCTACCAGGATGAAGTCTTTGGGGATTCAGACACTGAACTTCCTGAGGGTAAGAGGCCCTGGCTGTACTGTTGAAAGCTTGCTGTTTCACTTGTATGGAAAGCGAGATACATCATTGCAGATTCATAGGACAACTGTTTTAAGGGCATAAATGGTTGGCCTTAATGTTGTCTGTTGTGTTTCAGAGTCAGAAGAGGAAGTAGAGGAGCCAGAAGACAGACCACACTCCCCAGGCGTAGTCAGGACGACGCATACTATGAGCAGCCTGCCAGGTGATTACTACTGTATAAATAGTTGGGGGCGTGGTGGCACTTTTAACAGACATTAAGTACATGAGCAAAAACGTGTCAAATGTAATTCCAAGCAGATCTTGTAAGAAATGCTTTGCCTAACCTTTATAAGCGCAGTGTTCCTTCGTCAGTACTAATTGGAATAATGATCTTTCAGTCACGAATTGGAAGAGCATTTGGAGGAACAGCTTGTGACGCCGGAACCAGAACCCGAACCCGAGCCAGAACTTGTTGTAGAAGAACTGAAACCAGAACCTGGAGTGGAGGAGGAGCCCTGTGCAGTGGAGCATGTTGAGAAGTGTCCTTCCCCAACGCCTGCAGATCCTGCACCTACTATACAAGAGGACTCCAGGGTAAGAGATGGCTCTGCTCTCCACTGAATATTCCAGTGTTAAGAATTTAACAAATGCACTGCATATAGCTGATGTACTGTCAATCTATTGTATAAGAAAGCATTATCATTATAGTCAATCTGTAGTCCTGAACATGAAATGAAAACCTTAAACTGTTTTAACATCCTGAAGCTTAATGTGAAATCCAATTACATCTCCAGCTCAAGATATTAAAGCTCACAGATGTCATTTTATTTTATTTTTTTACGCAGGATTAGTCCTGTTTGATGTATTTCTGTTCTAATCTGCATCCATTTCTTTAGGTGTTCTCATGGGCATCTGTCACCAGTAAGAATCTTCCCCCTAGTGGGGTGGCCCCAGTCTCTGGAATTCCACCTCATGTAGTCAAAGCTCCTGTGGCACAGGTAAGGATTTGCCTCATCCGAATGTATCGTTTTGTATAATCTCCTCAGCAGAGCTGCACGCTTTTGATTTTTAAGCGCTTCACAGTAAGCAGATGGCAGACAGGCTAATGTCAAAGGTTTTGATTTAGCTAATTTGCTGTTCCAATTGCAACAATAGAGGAAACGGCTGATTTTTGGTGATTTGTTCTCTACAAAGCTGTCTGCTCTTGGCCTCTATGGAGAGTGGCATGCAGCACAAATTCAATATGCTGTTTCTGCAATTTGTGTTACTTGCTTGGAGAACTCCAATGTGAAGAATCTGCTCGTGCAGCTCTACTCATTTTGAACCTTCCTGGTGACCTGTCTTTGTAGACAATGCCCAGGTATGGAGAAGGTGCTAACCACTATCATTCTTTATTATAATTACAGTACTTTTAAATATTAGTCGGGACTAATTTTCTGGACTGCTTTCAGTTGATTTTGTTTATTAAATCAACTAAACTCTGCATTTAGGGACCCATTGCAAATTGGCTATTGTAGGCTGTATGTGTTTTTTTTTTTTTTTCAGAATTGCTACAGACATTGTGGATAACTCCTCTTGGTTGTTATAAGCAAAGTGTGATATAGACATTTTAATTGTCCTTTTCAGCCAAGAGTGGAGCCAAAACCCGAAACACAAACTACAGCACAACGACCCCAGAGAGACCAGAGGGTAAGGGAGCAGAGGCCGGGAGCTCCAATCCACAGGGCTCCACGACCAGGTATTTATTGCATGTCTCTTTGACACTTAATTTGGTGTCAGTGTTGCATGAACTTAGTTGTGCCAGCATTGGAAATTTGCTGCGCATTTAGTTCTGCAAGGGAAACATGAGTTGAAATCCTGTCTCCTTTCCGTGGTTTTGTTTGTTTGCTGATTTATTCTTGTGTGTTAGTTCGGGAAGGTGAACAGGGTGAAGTAGAAGTGCGTCGTGTGGTGAGGTATCCAGACAGTCATCAGCTCTTTGTGGGAAACCTACCCCATGATGTTGACAAGGCAGAGCTGAAGGAGTTCTTTGAAGGTCAGTTAAAGCGTGTGGCTTTTTTAAAAATTTTTTAAATGCAGTTTACTTTTCCATCCACTGTCTTTCTGACCTTTTCATTAACTGTCATTTGCATTCCCCAACAGTGGTAGGCGGCCTGTAATTTTTTTTGTATGGTTTTTTTTTTTATTTTGCAGGTTATGGTAATGTGGTAGAACTGCGAATCAACAGTGGGGGCAAGCTGCCCAACTTTGGATTTGTGGTGTTTGATGATCCTGAGCCTGTGCAAAAGATTCTCGCCAACAAGGTATGGTAACTTCTTTTAAAGCAAAGAAAC
Organism: Acipenser oxyrinchus oxyrinchus; assembly: GCA_030684275.1. NCBI lineage: Eukaryota > Metazoa > Chordata > Actinopteri > Acipenseriformes > Acipenseridae > Acipenser > Acipenser oxyrinchus. Next base: position 611,008 of record JAGXEW010000063.1, read on the forward strand.
TGGTTTAATAGCCAAAACAAAGCTATTATAGTGGCCTCTTGTGGGTTTTTAGAATTGCATTTATTACAGTACATCTAAATGGCACCTCCTAAACACCCTCTCCTGTAGAAATAGCCTATAATAAATTCTCTTGCCTCAGGTTTTAAGATTAAGGAAAATGAGTGAAGCTGTCGTCTTTAAACATGTTTAATTTTGACCTTTGATTGGATACTGCTTGCTGTAAATCAGTTGAGCAGGCTATTGGGGGTACATCTGCGTTCTAAAATGTGTATTTGGGGGGGGGGGCAATTTTGAAAGTGTAACAAAGCCATTTATCATATTTCAGCCTATCAAATTCGGGAGATGTGCGCCTGAATGTTGAAGAGAAGAAAACTTCGCGCCAAGGGAAGGTGACCGACGGGATATTCGACCCAGGGGCCTGGAGGTCCACGTGACAAGTTTAGCGGAGGAGTCAGAGGGCCCCATCCCGAGGCGGGTGATGTCACAGAAACCCAGCTTTGGCGCTGGACGGGTGCTGGACCCAGCGAAGGCCGCTACGTGGGACCTCGCCAGTGAAGATAAAGTGCCACGACTGCAGGCCTGTTTGTCATAACAGTGGCACAGCTGGTTTCCAGTTCATGTGATCTTGTGATTTATTTCTTTTCAGCTTTGGGCTTGTTCTGGATTCTGTTTTAAGAACAGCATTTATTTTTGTTTCTCCATTTTACTGTCCATATTTTTTATTTTAGTCTTGTTCAGAACTTTTTTATTTTGTAACAGTGCTACTTGAATTGAAAGAAAGAAAAAAAAAAAATCCAGAGACTGGTTTTAGTGTGCTCTCCCTGTTTCTTAAAGGAACGTGTCTACTTCTCAATCTAGATCATTGCTAAAAGCTATTGGCTTTTAAAATTGGACATTTTTTATTGCTGAGGAGCCACTAAATCTTAGCACTGTTTTGGAATGAACTCTTGATATAATCATGGTTGTCTCGCAAGGGTTGTGAAATCTGTTGGAGCTGAAGAGTGTTCCTACTCAACATTTGGATGGTTCCTTCTGCACTGCACTCACACCAGAAAAGTGTTACTTTGTAATCCCTCTGAGTAAAGAATATATATTATGTGTGGACTCTATCAGATCTCCTGCTCTTTTTTAACCACTTTCTGTAGACCTAGTTCAATGGTGGGATTTTTTTTTTTAAATTGTTTTCTGGATTAAATAAAACAGGTTTCCTAAAAGATTTCAAATGGGAGATGGCTTTTATTTTGTATTGTAAAAACAAATTGTTGTGCCTTCTATTTATCTCATTCCAGTCTTTGCAAAGTTGTACAAAATAAAGTGTAGATTTGCTTTATCAATACCCTTTGTGTAACGTGTTCTTGTCAGGTCTTCTGTGATGTGCTTAAACATTAATAGAGCTGCCAATTTGAAATATCTAGTAGGCCTCCAACATGGTCATCCCCAGTCCGGAGGAAGTCGTCCTGCAGCTGCTTTGCAATCCATTAAGTTCACACAGCAGATACCAAGCAATTTCAGCAATGCCCAGGTATTGCTGTTGCTCTTGGGTCTTTCTGGCAACATCAATGTGAAGGTGTTTCTATGCAAGAAAGGTCTTCCCTTCAGCAGCAATGTCAGTACAGTACTTCAATAAATATGTATCCTGTGCTTAAGAATATAGCAGGTATGTAAATTCCTCTTGTTTTGTTCCACCTTCTAACTCTAAGGGATTATTATTTTTTTTTTTTAATATATATTAGGTATCTTGGCTTAATCGGGGGATGTGATAATTTTGCTGGAAAAATGTTTAGGAAACCTGGCCCATAATGTGCCTGTGCCTATAGTGTACACGTCAGTCCTGTGCAGAACAGTAAGTCCTCGAGGGTAATTGAAATTGATTTTGCTATCCTGATACTTACAGCCGTCTAGCTGGTAACTGCAGCGCCTAATTAATAAAGTCCACTGTCTTTGGATGGACAATAAATCTGTTCTGCAAATTAGGAATGTGTTGTTTTTTTTTTTAAGGTTTTGCAGGGTGATTGGGGCAAGGAGAAACATTCTCATAAAACCTTTGGATAGTGTTTACCTCTGGTTATTCAAGTTTGTGTTAATCTTCTCTGCTGAAGGTATGGATGGGAGTAAGATGTTTTATTGCCCAACATCATTATTATTTTTTTCATTGAATGGTTGACCCTGCTTCAAAAACAGGGAGAACGGTTTACATAAGAACCATCCCACAAGTGCTGTGGCTCCCCACATGTTACTGTGCTTGGGTCTGTTGTAGTGAAATCAAGCTGACAGTAAAACGGTTGAGCTGGTGCTTCCAATTAAAGAGTGAAATGCAGAACTTCAGCATGCGTTTGTTTAATAATAACCAGCAGCAGACGTTATGGACTGATTTTTTGGCAGTAATGAGCCCGAGCCGAAGGTTTTATTAACCCAACATCACTTTAAATTTACAAATGCTTTAAAAATAGTTGCATCCTAATTATGACTGAAAGCATTTGTGCATAAGTAAATGCACCAGACTGCAACTAATATTAGGGCTTCGATTCTAGTGAATGGCATTGAAATGACTACAGTTTTGTGAACAGTGTTTATACACAGTAAAGCCCCCCTCCCCAGTCTTGTAAATATAGTATACATTCTTTGACAACATTCCTATTAACAAGTCATGGTTCTAGCAAGTTGTTCTGAAGATCACCTTTGTTGTAATGTTGGAAATGTTTGTATCTCTCCATACCTGCTTAGGTCATGAAATGGTAAATAGGTGGTAGCCCCATGTTGTTCAATTTGAAAAAGGAATGTGAGTATAGATCTTGATTTATATTAGGGAATCATTTACAGTACATCTTTGTTCGTAGGCAGTAGTGTAATTACATTAGTATTGCTTTGCTGATGGGAGAAGTCTGTATTATCTGGCTATGATGAAAAAAGGAAATCTCAATCTGTTCATAAGTAATTAACGGCTGCCGTTGCACAGGTTTAAAATTCTGCAAGGAAAATGATCCCCTGCGTTTCACTGCAGTGTTTACAATGATTAACACAGTTTCAGTGTTCTGCTATGAGCCACCTTTGCAGCACACACACTGTACAATCTAATGGGAAGATGTGTAGAATTCAAGACAGATCACCTGACACAGCAAGTTCTACTGAGGACAGCACAATTCCATCACACCTGCACTGTAAATGATCAAATACCTGAGCAGTTAGCTGAGCTGGCAGGCACATACATTAAAGAAATGAATTAGCTAAGGTGGTGCCAAACAGTTCCCCATCCCCTTTGTGATGTTTCATTGTTTAGCTGGCACGGATATTTGCCAGCCTTTTAGATGCAAGCAGGTGCAAGATTTTCCTATTATGCTGGCTTGCTTTCAACAAAACAGAGTTTAATTAAAAAAAAAAAAGTGTTCTGTATTGCTAACCCCTGTGGCACTTGTGATTTTTATTTTAATTGGCAATAACATTGTGAATGTACTCACCCTCAGCTGGAGAAGCTGAGAGAGAGGGCTCATTCTTCTCTAAATGAAGAATTTGCGCAAAATTGATGCTATTTGTCAAACTGCACATCGCTATGCCACTGGGACCCTCTCAGCCCAGCTCCTCATTTTGATTCATACCCGGTCTCTCCTGTTGTTTCCTCACTCTGCAACCTGCAGGGCTAGCAACAGTGGGGTTTGCTTTGTTCCATTTTGCTGTTCTAGAGCTTTTGCATTTTCTGGCACGGAGAAACTTAACTGTTAACTGGAGGTTATCAAAGAAACAGGGTGCAGGGGTTCTGAGGCTTTGTCTCTCACAGAAGGGGAGCCTCGTACGCTGCTGTCTCAGGTCACACATCAATCAAATTCAGTCTTCCGTGCTTCATAATCCACGTCTACAGCTGGAAAGCTGTGTGGTTGAGAGCGCTGCCACTGAATGGAAATGAGACTGAGGACTGATCCAGCCTCCTGATACCGAAACAGGATGCTGCAGTGAGCCGACATTCAAAATGTTTTATTGAAAACAGGAAGGAGCAAGGCTTGTGAGGGGATGCTGGGGCTTTAGACTTCCCAAACCTAATCCAGTTATAAAGTGAGATGATTTTCCATTTGGGCAGACAAGCTGAGCTGTTGGAAATAAGCAAGTAATCCCTGCCCAAGAAAACTGCTGGACACTTAAAGTAACACGTTACAGCTCCACTCTGTAAAATGACTCGCGGTATCCTAATATCATTAGTCAACTGTAGGATTGAGGATTACTTCCCTCATTGCTGTGGGATGTCTTCAGATCCTGAAGCATAAAGTTCAATTATTAAGCCCCTATGAAAGATAAACATGTTCATTGTGTGTATTTAGTTACCATAGTGTAAAGTAGTTAAACTGTGTTTGAGGTTATTTTTTTTGCAATTTAACTACTGAACTGTAACTATGGTAATTTAACGACTGAACTGTAACCATGGTAATTTAACGACTGAACTGTAACCATGGTAATTTAACGACTGAACTGTAACTATGGTAATTTAACGACTGAACTGTAACTACAGTCATTTTTCCCATCATTTGTCATCCCCTTTAATCAGGGCCAGGCTTTTTGACATACGGTATTATCTGCCCCTGTTAAGATCATTAATACAGACCCTCTTATCAATTTAAAACACTATTTCTATCGCTGATCTTCACCATAGCATTTCCCTGGATGCTTTTTTGATCTACTGTATGAGGTTTAAACCGCTGGTTTAATATCCGCTGCCATTAGGAATGATTATTACTGCTGCACTCACACAGACAGACAGGTGGATCAATGGTAGAGGCACAGCTAGCCCAGCCTGACATTGATTCTTATTAGGCTGAAGCTTGCTCAGGCAAGGCTGAGATGGTGACATTTCTCCACGCTCCTTCATTAAGCTTTGTCCTTCTCGCCACCACAGCTTGATGTCCTCCGAAAAGAAAGGAGGCTGGTTTAGTGGAATAGGAGCACTGTAGTTCAAATGGATCATTCATTTCACTGGGGTCGTATGGGTATTGTGCCTCTTTGGCTATGTCCCATTCTCTTGCAGTTGTATATTTAAAGAAGAATCCATTGGAACGGAGATGATGGTATTTTGGAGAGTCCATAAATTCGATGCAGTGCTATTACCCAAACAGTTGCAGCCGGTATTTTAAAATCTAGCAATTGCTTAGTTCTGGACATTTTTCTATACAGTCCTTGTAAAAAAAAAAAAAAAAAGACAACACATTCCATTTAATGCCAATTCCACTTATAAGAAGGATTAGAACCTGACACATTACCTAATACAAATGACTGAGCACCAGAAACAAGGCACAGGCTAAAAAAAAAAAAAAAAAAAAAAAAATGGAATTTTTCAGAAAACTTTTAATTTCAATTAGAATTAGCATTATGACATAATTCAATAAATATTTGTTATATACAGTTAAAGCAGAAATTATACATTCCTTTTTTCCTCAAATTGCACACTTTTTATTTTTTTTTACAAGCCAAAAAATATCTCCCATTATTATATATATCTATATTATATTCATGCAAAATATGATTTTTTAAAAGTTTTACATTTTTATTTTATTTTAAGTTTATAATTAAAAATAAAAATGAAGTATATATTTGCCAGTACCCAAGGACCCAATGTATTCGGTGGTGTTACACTTGACAAGTAAAGGAAATCAATTAATAATCCGCACTTTGTGCCAACATTATAGAAGCAAAATAAAGGCCACACCAATTTGTGCAAAAATAAAAAGTGTTTTTTCTTTCTTTTTTTTTTTTAATATACAGAAACCTCAAAACATCTTTTTCTTTTTGTTGTTCTCCAGACCACCCCTCTACAGTGACTCCCAGCTGTTTCTTTCTATAGCTGTCCTTATTGGAAGGAAATTTCATTAAAGTCTGATCAGTTTCCCAGCTTTCTGCAGGTTATCGTTTCCCTCTTGTAGTTCATTTCCCAAAAGAAGTCAAAGCAAACACACACAGACCTGCTTCTTGCTATTGTGCCTGAAGAAGTAATACTCATTAATAGTTATGAGTATTAATAATTCATCTTTGTATTGCCAGATATACGCTGAAATACTGGAAGATACAGTATGTTCGTGAACATATATTAAGAATATCATTCAATATGTTCTTAAAGATATGTAATGATTAATTTGTTTTTTTTACCTTTCCAATAAAAGGGACAAGCAACTGACAGAAACCCTTTGAGAAGTAAATAACAACCTTCAGTTCTCTTAAATATTCTTTGCAAAACCGAGATGTTTTTTCATTATTATTTCTCTTAGGAATTCTTTGGTTTCATAAAGAACTGGAGAGAAAATTAATTTGGCAAGCGGAATTCAATTGCAAGCCATTTAAGTGCTATAAATCTGGGACACAACGTACTGTTCTGGTCTCAGGTTAGACCCGCAACAAACAGAAACTCACTGAAAATAAAGTGCAGAGAATCGGGGGTAATATTGTGTGTGATGTAGTGAGGTTCTGGGTGTTCGATGTGCTGTGATTGTGATGCAGGTGTTTGGGCATGAGCAAGAGTGATTCTGTGCTGGAATAAACTAGTCAGCTGAGTTTACAAGGCAGACACATTGGCAGAGAGCCTACAGCAACTACCACCTGTCGCTCCTTTCTACAGGTAAGGCTTTCTTGATAGCCTTTAACAAAAACAAAGTTTCCCTACCTTTCGATAGCTTCATCATTTTCACACCCAGTGGAATCCAAAGTTCAACTACACAATCCCCAGGGTCCCGGATTGAAATGAGAGCCACGACATAATCAATACTAGGTATAGCTCTGCCATACAGATTCAATACAGGCTAGTATGAGAAGCACAATTAGTAGAGAAGGTAAAGGCAAAGGCTAGCAAGTTCACCTTGAATGCAGTTGATAATGCAGAAAACATGAACTAGGGGGATGGGAATAAATCACTGAACTAACACATCAGTAAATGCTCAGTTAAACATGCTGTACAAAATGGAATCTGAAGTCCCTTGATTTGCATTATATAAAATATAATATATTATTCATGTTAAATGTACAACAGTCTTGTTATTATTATGATGATGATGATTGGTAGTAATATTTTTAAACTGGTATGGCCTTCACTTGTGTACATCAAAACAAGCCAATGGGATTGAATAAATAAGGATTCCTCCATCCTGTGTCTGTAGGCAGCAGTTAACTGAGTTTAGGCTAGTGTGATTGGATTTACGGCACCATGCATATTGCTCTTCTCTGCAGTCCTGGCTGTTTGTGATTCCTCGCTCGTTCTCTCACTGAACAAGTCTAGTGTCTGTGGTATCAGAGATGCCTTTTCCAAATGAAAAGAAGATGAAAAAGAAATGAAGCTGACCCATCCTATACACCGAGTGGCATTGCATTGTTATAAATCCATACAAAGCCTCTATAGGGCATCATGTTTAAACAACCACGCTTCAATGAAGTGCGTTATGTTTATATATACAGTATATATATATATATATATATATATATATATATATATATATATATATATATATATATATATATATATATATATATATAAAAATGGAATGAATGATATATTAACAACATACATATCAACTACATATATCAACAACAACAAGCCTAATCGTCACAGAAATGGAAATAATATAAAATGTGTTTTACACCCATGCATTAAGATGAACATACAAATGCTGGCTTGGCAACAAACAAACACACAAACAAACACACAAATAAAGCCCAGATCCACTCTTGTCAAAGCCCCCCGTCCCTACCATTTGCATTTATAATAATTCTCATTTCGTCAATGCAGGTCTGGGGGGAGGGGCTTGAGAAGAGCAGATCCATTCAATTAAAAATAAAAATAATGATACGCGGGGCAAACACTCGTATCATTTGTTGACCCTACAAGTTTAAAAAACTCACTAATGTTGAAAGCACCGAATCGCCATTGTTAGCATATCTTTCATTGCATGCCCTAAATCCAATAACCTAACCGTGAACAGAAGTCTGTTGCATTTTAAATACACATGGATTATATTACAGTGCTTTCGTTTCTGCCCTGTTTAGATTTTTTTTGTCCGCAGGTTGGTCTTGCAGTTGCAACGTTCTTGGAAGAGGCTCCTCCATCCTTCTTTAGTTTTACTGTCACAAGAAGATTCCCAGTTTGTCTTCAAAAAGTTTTATTATTATTATTCTTTTTGTAAATATATTGCCACATTCATATTTCATGCATTTTACTGCATTGCTATTGCACAGGTCCAGAAAAAAAACAACGTCCGACACCAACCACCAGTAATTCTCTATCCCCCCCCAGTAATATCTCTGCTTGCTTGCCAGCCTTACTGTTTGTGGGGGTCCTCGCTGCGGATGATCTTGTAGAAGATCCAATAGAAAGTGTTAAAAATGAGGAAGGCGAGTGGGAATCCCACACGGGACACTGTGTCTATCTTCTTGGCTCGTCCGATGAAGAGTTTGCGCATCTCTTCCACAGTTTTCTCAGGAGGGGCGCTAGAGGGGGGGGCGTTGTTGTTGTTGCCCTTCATGGAGATCCCATCCTTGGCCTGCAGACAGGCGGGGCCCATCCCATAGGCTGTGAAACTGAAGCGACCCTCCCCAGCTTCATCCTCCTGAAATACATGCCAACATGCAACCTGTTACAAACTCTAAATTCATTTACACTCACCATAGTCAACATACAGGGTGGGTCAACAGTTTCAAAAAGCCACTTTGAATTCAAAAATAGAGGGCAGATGAAAGATTGACCAACATTTTTTTTTAGACATCAGTAAGTGATGTTTTATAGCATTACCTGCTTTATATTAATCTCACGAAGAGTTTAATCAATGAAATAAGATTACGCCAGTACCATTGCATAGTGGCTTAACAACTTAAGTCCCAACTATCCTATATATGAAATCGCAAACAAACCAACCATTCATAAAAACAACATAAACAAATCTAAACACTATAATACTCTTTCTCTTAAGATACATTGGACATTACAATATTCATAAATTATGACATCACAACCTTGAATAATCAGATATAACAAAAGTGCATTAACCATGTTCAACCAAAACCAGCTGAGCTCCACTTCAGATCGCTGTGCTATTTCTATTTGACATTGGCCTTTTTAATGGATGCTTTTCTCTTGCTAGGAATGTAAAAAACAGTACTCTTTTTAATGGAGTTGTCCTGTTCCCAAACCTAGCAGGTACATTTTAAATCCTCTGTCCCTGCTCCTCTGATCACTCCTATGCCCTTTCTGTCCTTGCCTCCAAGCCTCTCCAGTCATAACTTGCATTGTGCTACTGTGGATGTGTACAGTGTACATTAACACAACGACAGTGAGAGAGTGAGAAGCAGAGAGAAGATATCTCCCAGAATACCACTGTTTTTCTAAAGATGTTTTACCCTCTTCATGTCCTTCAGTCGTAGCAGCTCTCCGTTTATTACTGTTCTGGATGCTCTTCTTGGTGTGTGATTAATGTGCACAGCTCGCTACGTGATAGGAAGTTATTAAAGGGAGCGAAACCTTCTTGTTCATTTCTCTACTCATTGTCCTTTCATCCTCTAAATCTGATTCATTGCTTTTTCCTAATTAAAAAAAGTCAGAATTAAGGCTGGATTTAATTCAGATTCCAGGATTTGAAAGTAAAGCATTGCCCTTCACGTTGTGGCGGGATGTAATTCATAGAGAGAGAGAGCATGCATCCTTAGAGGTGCGACACAATGGACCTCTTAGCCCCTTCATCCATCAGATAGAGGTTAGCTACTGACTCAGGCTCTGGTATCTTTTACAGCACCGTTCAGATTAATGATCACACTTTGAAGGGGTGAAATACCTTACACGCTTTTAAGTAGTATTGCCTTTCTTAGCAGTTCAATTCTAGTTATTTGTTCAACCAGCAAACCTTCGCTATTAAATCTGGAAATGCCTTGCAAATACTGGATGTAAAAATCTGCCTGCATATGTACTAATGAGTGCAATGTTAATTTCTGTCCAGCAGGTGGTGTAAGAATCACTGCTGTTCTGGTTAATACAGCACCCCTGTGGTATCGTACTCTCGCAAAAAAAAGAGCAGCACTCTCTTTAAGAAATAACACTGGGTTACAGTTGAATTAGAAAGCAAAGATCTGTCACAAACTATTATTTATGACTGACTGATAGCTTGTAAAAGCTGTATCCCTAGTGATGCAGAAAATATCGATAACTGTCAGAAAGGCTAATATGAACATGTGTGGTGCAAGAGGCTGTTCTCTCTTTCATGGCCAATAGCTAAAGTGTGGGGCCTTTCTGTGCATCCGGATTAATTAAGCTGCCTTGGGAATGTGTGCAGAGTTTGATAGCAGACGTATAGAAATGCAAGACTTTTGATTAAATGTGTTGGAATAGCTTATGGATTTTCCAGGCTTAGACAAACATCTATACTGAAAGACTTGCATTCGGTCCTGCCCCAGCCTGTCCAGATCCCTTCGCTTTAGTTCAATCATAGATTCGGTTAAAAAATCTAACGTACGAAGCCAAACTCATTTCACTGCCAAGCACCTGGCATTCCTTTTCTACGTAAATGTATTCTTTTGCATTGTCCATCAATTACTTTGCATCTGTAAAATAACACAATGGACAGAAAAAGATCCCATTCAAGCACATTTAAATAGTTTTCTTCCCCTTATCCAGTTTGAATTGTCCTGGGAGGAGCTCTGGATAGCGCGTAGGAGGCACATGGAGACTGAAATGGAGACGGGAGTGATGGGTTACCTTGTGGTGTCGCCTATTCCTGCGGAAACGTAGCAGCTCCTTGTGCTGTCGTGCGAGGAAGTTCACCGCAGCGTACTCCAGCAGGGCTGAGAACACGAACAGCAGACACACGGCCATCCAGATATCGATGGCTTTCACATAGGACACCTGCACCAAGAGTGAGGCATTGTTAAAAAGAAGAGCAGAGAATGCCGTTGCTTATACAGGTTTCAAGACTGCTAGTGTTCCAGTGATGAACTTGTTTACAGAGGTCCTGAGTTTCATCACTGAAATGCTGGTCCAGACTATAGCTGTGAACTAAGAACCCATCAATGTAGGAAGTGATAATGACAAACGTCACCTGAACAGTGATCTTACATATGCATTTTTTTTTGCGGGCTGTACAATGACTGTCGCAGGTCTGCAGGTTTTAATATCAATTTGCGTGTCACTTGGGTGGTTTGATTTAATCCCACTGTGCAGACACTCTGCTTGGCACCACAGTGGAATCCTATCCCATGACAGCTGAACTGCACAGGCACCACGCTTCAGGCTATTCAATTTGTACTGCACACAAATCACACAGGTATCAACAAACAAAAAGCCAGACACACCTTTCCATCTTTCGCAAGCCACCCCACTGCCTTTACAGAAATGACACAGGCTCAAATAACGGGCTGTACTTTTGAGTGGAAAATGGCTATAATAAAGCACAGAATAACATCAGTTGTATTTTGAGACACATGGCGCACCTTTGGCAGGGAGGTCCTGGCGCCTGAGCTCTGTGTGGTCATAGTGAGCACGGTGGTGATGCCCAGACCCACCCGGGCCGGCGCTGCGTCCATGTTGATCCAGAAGGAGACCCAGGACAGGATGACGATCAGCAAGCTGGGGATGTACATCTGGATCAGGTAGTAACCCATCTGCCTTTCCAGGTGGAAACGGGCCTCAATACAGGTAAACTTCCCTAAGAGGGACAGGCAGGGAGTACAGAGAGATATTATCTTGCAATTAGCGTGAGTAGATTTGCAAAGCTCAGAACCGGTCGGGACACATACATTTCAAATAACTTTTAAAACTTTCTTCTTTGAATACTGTGGGTATATAACTATTGTACTACTAATGAATGTGTTTTCACATTAAATTAACAAACAAAAAAAAAAAAACAAGGTCAAATAGAAGAAACTCAAGTCAAGTAGACAAACATTTTGTGCTACTCAACGTGCTATACCACAGTAGAAACTTCATGTGACCATACAACCTATTACACTGCATCTGCATTTGGAAAATAAACGCCTTCCTACTTTAAAGAATACAAAACCAAACAGTATTGATATTATTATTATTATTATTATTATTATTATTATTATTATTATTATTATTATTATGTTTTCATAGACATATCTATAATATAACACCTACATGAACATATGAAAGAGAACAGTAGGCAAACACGTGCAGTTAGATCATGTACCTTATTTCAGCAGGCTGAATTAACACTGCCTACTGAGTACAGAAACCAGTTCAGATGACAAAGCATTGTGCCTGATAAGACTGGGAGAGAGGACACTTTAACACTCTTTTGAGGCTCAGTAAGAGTCAGCAGAGTGAATACACAGCAGAAGATCATAGCAAGTGGCGGGTACTTCAGAATGAGAACTCCCTCGAGGAAGAAGAATTCAACTTGAAGAGAGGGAGAGGATAAAGACCCAGAGGGACTGGACTGGTGTACACCAGCACAGGCACAGGCTCCAAAGGGAGCTGCACGAAGTGAAATGAAACGAGTACAGGAAAGCCTTGGCTACACAAACTAATTAGGGGGTGGCAATCAAATTGGTTTGTTCAGATAATCAGATTATTAGTGTTACAGTGTTAATCTGACGCTGTCAATTCAAAGACCTTCAGAAATAATTAGAATGCACCTCCTGAGAACTGTACTGTACGCAGTTGTATATACCAGAGATACTGTGCGAGGGCTGGTTATCATGTTCTGCATACAAAATGTGCAGAGGCTTATACACAACAGGACAAGAGACCATAGGTGTGTCTGTGAACTTAAATCAAACTTGAGATAATCAGGGTTTTACAGTAAATATCTTCAAAAAAACCCAAAAAAAAACAGAGACCAATGTATTAGAACATGAATTTTTGCTGACCGTTCTGATTGTTTTTGAAGAACCGCTATCTTATCAAGGTAGGAGAGTGGGTTTCAGCAGGTACTGACCTGTGTTGTAGTGCTTGGTGCAGTACCGCAGGTCTTTCTCTTCTTTCAGGAGAAACTGAGGTAACGTTAGCCCATCAGCAATCTGCACAGCTCCCTTCTCATCCCACTCGAAGATGACGTCATTCATGGTGTATCCGACTGGCACGGGGAGGCAGAGAGAGGGGCTAGTTAGTGTGGGCCTTTCACTTCTGACAGGAAACACTTCAGCATTAATGTCCTCCGCAGTGGTCATTACCTGCAAAATAACTGACCACAGCACCAATTCGATGTCCCAAGCCGAACACAAGGGTACTTAATTATCTACAGGTAACGACCGCTGTGGGGGATATTAATGCTATTGTAAACCATCAGTGGCATCTGGTGGGAAAAACAAACGAGGAGGCAGAAAAAAAGCAGAGGCGTTGGGGTCTCCCTTCAGCCACCAGCAGCAGAAGAATCTTATTATTCTATTCTGACTGATAACACTTTTCATATCTTCTAAACGTTTTGCCCCAATTCAAAGCTCTTAAACACATTTTCTCCACCAGCCAGCAGAAAAACAGTAGTCCACCATAATTTATTCTAATAAACTTAACTGTTACACACTGCCAACTTATGTTTAAAATGCATCATTAATATAGCATTTAGATTTCAAGACCATGTCACTTTAACATACTATGCATAAAATATTTTCTAAACAAAGTTGTTAAAGCAGGTGATGCCCACTATATTTAGACCATTTAAAGTATTATACTAGATGTCTGTTTGTGTGGAGGGTTTAAACTGTGATAAAATACATTATTTTTAAAAAAAGAAAGATTTAAAACACAGTTCCTGGTTGAAAGAAATACCCAGAGCCAAAGTCTTCTTGATGGCGACTGCGTAAAATAAAAAAATACGGTAATGACATGGTGAAATGAGCAAGAAAAGCTCTCGTTCCACTAATTCCCAGGTGGATCTTGCAGCTGGTTGAAACTGCTCTGGAATGATTGCCCTCTTTATCATGCTGTCTTTCTGAGATCTGTACATCCATCTCAGTACAATGGAAGATACAAATAACCTGCTGCTGCTGAAAGATAGTGGGCTCGGCTACTCACAGCTCTCCAGCTGCATGATGCAGGTCTGCACATCCATGGGGAAATTCTTCAGGTCCATGGGACAAGCAAGGATTAGCGTTATCCTATCAACAACAAAACAATCCGATAAGAAGGTGTGGCCTTTATAAAACACTGGGTCAGTTCACTGAGATTAGAACCAGAACTATAGCCCTGCTAAAATGTACCATGCTTGGAATAATGGTATGATTCATTTACTAAACACTGAACAACTTCTGCTTTATCAAAATGTGGAAACCATGTATCAACTCTTTAAATTAAAAGTGACATACTCAATTGTAAACACTTTGTAATTATACAATTTAGGCTCTATATTAGTATGACATACATCTTAATATATATGCATGCACAACTTCACTATAAACTTCACCATAGTTTGGGAGTTTTTAGACTTTGCTATATTTTTTGACTATGTCACAGCACCATTTTATAAGGGTTGACTGAATAGCATTTGATTTGCACATTTCAAATACAGAACTGTTATATAAGCATGTACATTGTCATTTGTGTGTGTGTTAAATTGGGAAAATAAATGGTTTAAAGAAGGTATGATGCCTTTTTGACTTTGTAGCTAGGCAAAAACATGATATGGCATAAAGGAGTTTCATAGACTTCTGTATATATGAATAATGCAACACATATTGGTTTTCCACAAACCAGACCCAAAGGCAAAAGCCGTGCTCATTTCCTCACTGGCCACGGTTTCCAAGTTCAAGACTGGCTGCTTACTGATGGAGTGTTGAGCTGTCCCTTGTAGCTGCCAGCATTTTACAAGTTTCCATTAATTCAGCAATATCAAACAACATGGGGCCTTACTCTTTCTTCTGTGTGTTTTAAACAGGAGATAATTATAAGGTTAATAGGGTAATATGGGTGTTCACATACTGGAGATTGATAATGTGGGAAATGTAAAATGCGTGAAACTCTTCCCTTATTAGCACCTAGGAGATTTGCAGAGATAACTGTCTTATGCATTGCTATCCTGCAGATGAATTTAGTCTCATATCAACCCTTGAAGTTAGTTTAAGACAGGCTTAAATCTTACAATACTCCCCTCCAAACTCAATTTCTGATGAATACCGGGGACTATGGATAGCCTTGATTCAGTGTGTAAAACTTCACAGCTGTCAGATTTGAATGTGCACTTGTGCACTTAAGAGACTTCCCTAACAGCACAGAGTTGATTCCTAGTGAGGCAAACACATTTATCAGTATCCAATAGTGTTCTCATGCTTCACTGGAATAGCTACTTAAACTTCAGTCCCAGGTCTTATAAAAAAAATAAAATTAAAAAAAAAACGCAGTAGGAAGGACCAAAATTTACCATTTCATTATTTGGCTACTAAGTTATCATGTTTGTAGCTTCGTGTTTTTGTCTAAAACTTTACTGCTTGTATTTCATTGAAGGGCTCCTATTGTACTTTCTTATGTTCTTTCTGTATTAAATAATAAAAAAAAATCTTCATTGCTAAAGGTCCCCTGAAGACGACTTTAGTTTCAGCCTGGCTCCTTGTTGATGGGAGTTTACTGCATCGTGATATTAGAGCCATTGATTCTCTCTTGAAAAATCGAAAAATCCTTAAAAACTCACTCTGAATGTTAATGTGACCCAGTGATTTGCAGCGCTTCTTTTCAATAACTGTCATGTGCTGTATTGGAAACAGAGCGGAGTCCAGGCTCGCTACTCAGCAATCAATGCGACACATTTTGATACAATTAGGAATGATGCATCTTAAAAAAAAAGATTTATGGCTTTAAAGATTTTAATATTGTTCCTAGTAGTAGTTATAGGGGCAGTGTTTTTGGACTCCAATTATAAATGAATTTAATAAATGTAATTGTAATTGAGATCAGGAAAGCCAACACTTTTAAGTCTACATAGCTGGACTGAACAGAACCTCAAGCTCTTTAATGCTGAACTTTTTTTTAACGGGAACCACCCTGGGAAGCCTTGATTGACATGAAGAGCGTTCTCTAATTTGTATTTTATGCCACGGTGAAAGCATGGCAAAGTGTAGAGAAAACCCACACTAAATACACAGTACATAAAAGCATGGCAACAGCACCAGCAGTAGCTGTAGTGTGTTGAGAAAGGGTCTAAACTTGGGCTCCCATTCCCCTTTGTCTGTCAACTCACCTGATGCTGTATAGCACGTTTCCGTTTTTAAAAATCCGCAGCAGCTTGTTGTCAGTGGTCACCTCATGGAAATTGGCTCCCTTCTCATTGGCAAAAAACAAATCTGGTTTCCAAATGGAGTCCAACATAGAAGGGTCCAGATCCAGAGAGCCATCTGGGTATTCGCTGTAGGCTAACCGCGGGTCATTCCACTCCTGTCTCAGGAAAATATTGACTCTGTAATCCTGAAATCATGGGTAGAAACAGCGGGTGAGTACAGTGAAATGGGACGATGCCTACTTTCACAGGGATGTTTCGCTGCAATGACCTACAGTACATAGTAGTACTAGTTCTGGGGATTTTGGAAAGAGTTAAAAAGCAGATAAAAAGCAGATAGAACCAGCTTCAGTGTATTTAGAAGTATCTTTAATTTTGGGGCTGTTGAAGAAGACACTAAAAGTCTGCAGGAAATGATGGAGGAGTCGATCAGTTATACACATCAATATCTGGAAAAATCTTTTTTTTTCTTCAGACACAGAGTTAAAGACCTATATATAAAACAGCTTAATTAATGCAATTCAAGCTGAGGGTCAGAACTTCTCCCGACTGCTAAGGATTTGAAAAGTTTGCTGCTGTTTTTTTTTTTTTGACTGGAGACACTAACTCTGGTGACGAATGACAGGGCTGCTAATGTTCTTGCTCAGAGTTTGGGATCTATGCTTTGGCTCTCCCCCTCCCTGGGGGAACAGAAAGACCAGCAAACTAATTAAATAGCTGTTTTCTGCTCTCTTGGGCCTCGTACCTTTAAAACAGGGTAAACAATTAGGATAGCAAGAGGCCGGGGGGATTACTTGATTCCAATAGTGCCATGAAGCTGTAGCATCTCTGCTTGCTAAAACATTGTCCTCAACAGCGTGTCCCGATAGCCTCATAAACTGAGGATTTATTGATATCCTTTCTCTTTTTTCTCTTGTTCTGTAGTTCAGGAGAGCGGTAGTAACTGGGATCAATTGCACAGGATATATCAGGGGTAAAAGAGTGGAAAATGTTGCATTTGTTGTGCATTAACTCATTTTGCACACTGCAGCATTTTTGAAAGCATGTGTCTCCACTTTAGTTCCCTGTCCCTTTTCTGATACAATTGTGTACTTACATATATCGTGCAAAAAGATGTACACATTAAGTACATTGTAACTATGCATAATAACATTGTGATTATGTGTAAGTACACATGTATTTTACAATGTAACTACTATGTAAATACACAGTAATTAGAGACACTTCATGTGAAGTGTTATATTTAGAAACAACAATTGAGTGGTAGTGTTCACTTAAGGATGCTTTCTCAATGCAAGCGACCATTACCTTAGTACACTCAAATCACCTATTCCGAATAAAAGTAATTAAGAAATGTTTGTATGAAATCGATTGTGCCCTGGGAGAGTCAGCATTTTCAGGCTTGTTCGAAACTTGATTTGATCTAAATAGCCACTGATCAGTAAAGTGGAGTCAGGGAGCAGAAAGCAATACAGGTTATATACATATATATATTATATATTACATTCATTTAAAATGCTAAAGTAAAACAGTTAAAAGTTGATTGCAGTAGTGTGTTATTATCTAGAACTATCAATAACTGTTAATGACATATGTAATAACCTGTTTATAGATGGAATATTAATTAGTCATTCAGCTATCCAAATCGACTTACAGAGACTAGGGGGTGAATTATGCATCAGCAGCTGTTGCTGCAGAGTCACTTACAATAGGACCTTGGTTTTACATCTCATCGGAAGGACGGAGCACAAGGAGGTTAAGTGACTTGCTCAGGGTCACACAGTGTGGGATTTAAACCAAATATAACCATTGATGGTATTATAACGCATACCTAAATTAAAGTTATACCAACTTGACTACAGAGGTCAAGCCTTTATTACCACCACCAAAGGGTTATATACAGGATACATGTTGAGCTTGGACTTCAACCCAGAATCCCAGTGCTGCATTAGCTTTCTGCATGTGATAATGTTTTCATTGAACTCACCATAGTGGTTTCAGCTATGGAGCCAAAACTGTTGATAAAGATGTTGCATGTGACATTTACTGGAGGTCCTATAAAAAATAGACAAAGAAAAATTATATATACACACACACACACACACACACACACACACACACACACACACACACACACACACACACACACACACAGAGCTAATTTAGTAAATAAATATTCTTCTGCAGAACTAAATAGCTTTGTGAACATTACTAAGAGAAATAACCTGATATTGATGTTAAAATATTGATTTTTTTCTTCATATAAAGCAATCTTCTGAAATTGCCCTGTTTCACTTATGATATTTTAATATCCCTTTATTGTGTTATCCTTCTCAAAGTTTTAGTTTTGTATTTAAAAATAAATAAAACATTTTTTTTTCATGACACAGGGGAGTCAGTAGATGCTTTAAAACGCATTTTAAGGTTAAAGCTGAATTTTCTTCTCGACTTCAAGAACACTTAATTGGTATGTTGCCTGGTTTTTGTTTTATTCTTTTGCTCTTTGGTGGTTTAAAGCTTTGAGTTACAACCACAGAGAAAACCTTTTCAGCTTACCCAACTAAAAACAGGGCAAACTCAGTTTGGTCTGGGACATGGAAACAAACATTGAAAACACATATAAAGGATCAAAATGCAACAAAAAATGTAGGACAACTGCAAAAAAACATGACCCATTTTACTTAACTGCTGATTTCGCTGCCTCAGCAGAATAATGAATCTTCCATCGATTTCTATGAAAGAGTTTGTGGCAAAGCAGAAGCCCTGCACGTATAAATAGTGTGTGTGTGTGTGTGTGTGTGCGTGTGTGTGTGTGTGTGTGTGTGTGT